>JAOWAT010343391.1:0-13137 GCA_028571025.1 Longipedia americana | reverse complement strand
CGGAGAAAAAATGCATTTTATGATCAAGAACTCTTTCCTGCAAGTTTTTTGTAGTATCCATAATCTAGTTTGATCAATGAATCGGTGTTTGTGGTTGCGTGATTTGGATTATCTGAATGGCCCCATTCTACCAGGGTCAGTCAGATAAGATCGTATCGCGCAACCACTGCAACGATCTATTAGACTCTGCCCACAAGGTTTGGTTAAGCGCATCCCCAAAACAATTTATTCTTTTTATTTTTTCCGTCAATAACTGCATAATCATTTTTTGGACTCTTTTTTAGGATACTAGGATGTTTCAAAAGATCACTCAAATATCAAATCAAAGATTGTAAAAAGAGCTGATTATGAAAATATACTTTGATTTTTCTTTTGATGCTTTCTTCAGGAAGCTCCTTTCTTTTGAAGTATTACTTGTTTTATCTCTTTTTCCATAATTTTTTTGTTAGTACTGTATTTTTGACAAACTTAATTATGAACTACTACTAAACAAAGCTAACAAGGACGAACTCCGTCCTGGACCAGGCGAAGAACTTAGACGAATGGGACATGATACACTATTGTAAAAAATTTGCATAAGTTATTGCAAAATCATTTTGCTATATATAATGGAAAATAAGTTTTTCTATTTTTCCGTGATTAGAAAGTCTATTAGAACTTTACAAGTAACTTGACATGGTGCAATCTTATTCTGAACTGGCAATAGTAAAAATTGGTGCCAAAAGTTTAAAAATTTGAAAAAAAGTTATGAGAAAATTTCTTTAAACGTCAGAAGAAACTGTTCTTAAACGTTTCATCAGAAAGATTCATAAAAGTTTGATGAAATTAGGACAATATTTTGAACTTGGTCTTAAAAGGAAAAGAAGAAGAAGGAGAAAAAAGACACTCTGAGACCAGGTTTCGCGTGGTAAAAACTAGAACCCGTTCTGGGTATTCCTCTATAAAATTATTCCTTTTCCGATGAAATGCCCTACTTTTGTTTATTTTACTTGTCTCAAGATAAGCCATCAACACCAACACGCCTCTCATCTTTGGTCATTATGGGCATGCAGCCATTACACAGCTTGCAGCAGTCAAAGCAAGTGAAAAAATGTCAATTTAGTTTTTAACATGGATAGTGTCCAATTTGCAATTTAGTTGCATTACTGACGCACAAATAAAATGAAATGAATTCCACTGATGCAATTCAGGATTTTATTAATTGCAAAAAAAAGTACAGTTTAAATTTTATGCAGATTTAGTAGCAAATTAGAAAGCATAATGAGAAATGTTCTCCTCTGAATTTTATGTACGTAATCTATGATAAGTGAGGATAAACATACATGTACTTTCTTCGATTTGATTTCTCAACAATCCGATGCAGTAAAACTGATGGTGAATGTGAAAGATTTGAGACTGGATTTTGAGTTTTTGTAGAAAAATGGCTAGAACTCAACATTTTTGCTACATAATGAATTTTTTTGCATAGAATAACATTTTGGCGCAAAAACTAGACGCAAAAATGTTATTTTATGGAGAAAAATTCATTATCTTTTACAAAATTTCATTTTTTGAGGAATTTATCAACGTGAAAGTTTTGAGACTGACACCTTCAAATCCTTATTTTGCCTTCATAATCAGTTTTTCTGTATAGGGTGCTTGAGTTTTATGTCTTGCTATATGTGTGAGAGTAGCAAAGAACCCTTGGCCGAGGATTTCCTTATGTAGTAAACTTTTGCGTTCATTTGAATCTTCTTTGCATAATGACTTAATCTTTTTTTATCATAAATTGTAGACCTTATGTATAGAATTAAATTTTATTTATCGTAGAATTTTTGAAAATGCCTACATTATTCATAAAATCAAAAGGAAAAATTCTAGATGGAGCCACTAAATAAGTCTAAGCCAATTTACACTGATACTGTGAGTTTTTGGAAAAAATTCCACTAATAACTTAAAATTCTAAGGTATCAATCAACATAATTTTCACTTCATTGTTAGACCTAAAATGCACCCCTGGTTCGAAAATCCATTTCAAAAGTTACTTCAATGAAATAATCCTCGGCCAAGGGTTTCTTGTTACTTGCTCACATTTCAAGGGATATTTCAATTTCCCTCAGAAAATAAACACTATGTTCCACTTCTCGGTACAATTTTCAAAACTCAAAAGTACGTACAGTGGTGTCACGATTTAACCACACATTTTGGATCAAGGAAAAACTTGTTAATTCATGAAATGATGTTTGATGGTGACAGCTTATTTAGTAAATGGAGGCATCCTATGTGTGGTTAAATCGTGAGATGTTGTTAAATCGTGACTCCACTGTACTACTTCCTCAGCTTTCCAAATATTACTGCAAATCCTAATCTTACCCCCTGATCATGGCAAAACTGTCATCACTTGAGAAATACGAAGCCCCAGGCAAAGCCGTGACTGTCTGTTTTCCAGCATTGATGAGATCAGGATCCACTTCTTCTTCAGTTGGGAATGGTCCCAGGCCAAGGATGCCATTCTCGGATTGAAGGTGAACGGTCATGCCTGGAATTGCGAATACAGGAAATTATAATTGCATTGACATTCAACTGTTCACATTTGTTTTCTATTAGAATTACGAAACATCGTGACGTATGTGCAAAAACGTTAAAAATTGAAATATCGAAGCTTTAGATGTTTATGTACTTTTAGTTTAAATAATTAAAAAAATACAAAATATTTCACTAACGAAACATAATTTGCACATTGTGCTAATTCATTCTCTTTTTGGAACAATGACAGTTTATTGCAACTTTTAATCATAGATGTAGCTCCAATATTTCTGTCAAACAATGTTTCCCAATCACTTACGACACCTGGTGAGAGAACCTTTCAAGAATACAAATTAATTGAACTCTTCCATTTTGATCAAATTTTTGGTTTTGATCATATTTCAAATCAATTTCGGAAGATAATAATCTTGAAAAGAAAAGTTCCCCTACCAAGAGTCGAACCCCGGACTCTCAGTTAGAAGTTGAGCATGCTAACCATACACCCATTAAGATTTTGAATGTAATGTTATAAACTTCCTTTCAACTCAACTTTTTTAGTCGTAACATACATGTACAGCTTCGTTGCTTTTCTCGAATATTTGGTTTTTACACCCCAGTCTGGAGCCATTCTAATGTTTTGAGCCATATTGCTCCAAGCACATCCTTCAGAGTTAAAATATGTACAGTTTTCCTAGCAACAAAGACAAACAGCGTCCTGGACGAGGCGAAGGGGGAATTGAAATACACTGTTTTTTTATAAGCATCAGTAAAAAATTTTCTAGGCTAGAGGATGCTTAGATTTTCACAATTTTTAGGCTAAAAAGATGCTTGTCAGATGCTTTTGATTTCAGAATTGGATGCCTAATTTTTGATAACTTAAGGTATGGATGCTTAAATTTTCTCACGCACGAAGCGCATATGAAATTTTTGTATATTGCGCTCAAAAAGATGCTTATTTTTTGAAAATGTTAAGCTAAAATGCTTATTTTTTGACAATTTTAAGCCAAAATGCTTAATTTTGAGGCTTTGATGCTAAAAAATGCTAATGAAGGCTTTGATGCTTAAAATTTTCTCACTCACTTCGCACTTGAGGTAAAATCTAGGCTAGCAAAAATGCTTGTGATGCTTATGTTTTCGGAAATTGGTAGGCTAGGATGCTTATAGATCAGATGCTTATAAAAAAGAGTGTAGCAATTTACCTTTTAGTTTCCACTTGGTAAAATTCTTTTTCAAACGGCAAAAGATAAATTTCTGACCAAATCTACATGGAACATGCTTGCTTTTTGTAAAATGCAAAGAAATGAAGGAAAATGCTAATACAGTATTTCGATTTTCAAATGATGATCTTATTAAATTTTGTAATATGAGTCCAACTTTCCATGTTTTGTGATGAACCTTTCCACTCTAGCAGAGCTCTATAATTAATACAGGTTTACGGTACACTCTTTTCTTTAAGCATATGGTTCTTCAGATTTAGGGTAAAATATGCTTAGCATTTTTGGGATTTTAGGCTAGTGCATATGCTAATTTTTTTGCTTATTTTTTGGTTCTAACTTGTGACCCCATTTGAAAGGTAGTATCTGCTAGAAAATTTTCGAAGACCATGTGAAATTCACGGAAAAAGCCAAAACTTGTCGCTGCGCGGGTTTTTTGGAATATTATGTTTTATATGCTAAAATTTCTGCTAAAAATGAATTGACCAAAATTTTAGGGTACCAATTATGCATAGATTATACTAATGTTTTGGCCAAATTCTACCCTAATACACTCATTTCTTTTTACAAGAACACCAATACAAGAACATTGAGCCTCAAATTCTTTAAAAGTTAAGAACATCTACTACAGTACAGGCTTTTTTCATTACACCGTTTTTTTAATAAGAATAAAGTTTATAAGAATATGAGCTTCAAATAAGAATAAAATAAGGATATGACTGAGCTTCAAATTAGAAGTTTTCAGAGGAAAAAACTTGTATATTCTTAGTTTGAAGCTAGTTTTTTACAATTTCCAATCAAAGCGTAAAATTTTTTGCGCGCTACGCGCGCGGAAGACAATTTTATGGTTTTTACCCCCTGTGTGGGAAATTTTGCCAATTTAGGGGATGAAAATAAGAATATGATAAGAATATTTTGAGCTTAAATTTCTGAAAAAATAAGAATATCCGAGCTTCAACTCAATTTTCCGTATTCTTATAAAAAACTGTGTAAATAACAGTCTGAGGCTCTGGCAAAATTAGGATGTTCTTATAAAAACTAAGTGTATGCTTATTAACCATATGCTTATAAAAAAGAGTGTGTGTGACTGGTATACTACTAATGAATTTTATGCTTATAATTATATAAGTAGTGCAGGCTTTTTTCGTGGCTTTTAGATTAATCAAATGCCTAGAAATTTCGTATTTTGGAGTTTTTGCAATTTTGAAATTGAGTTTTTGAACTTAATAATTGAGGTTTTTGAAAATTTTTGACAAAATTCAGAAAATTTTACCCAAAAAGTGGTCAAAAAGCTCATTTTTCTAACATATCTTGAGAATTTTTGCATAAACTTCAAGAAAATGGCAATTTTTTGTCTGCAGAATTTAGAAAACAGGATAATAAATGCTTTAAATTCAGCAGTTAGAAACTTTATAGAAGTGTTAAATTCTAATCTAGAAATTTCGTATTTGCGATTTTTTGGCTTTCAAATTGCGTTTCTCGATAAAAATTAAAATTGAGTTTTTGTGTTTTCCGCGAAAAAAGCCAGTAGTGTGATGTTATTGCTGCCTTCTGTTGAAAATACTGACTTTCATTTCTGATAATAAAACACACTTTTTTGAAAGGAAATCGTACGCAGCATCATTTTCATTCACAAAATTTATCAAGCAAATAACTTCATAAAAATATGCCCTTCAAGAAGTCTGAAAGTAGGCAAATTCCATACAATAAAGTTGTTGAAATAACCCTTACCAAATTCTTCTAAATACCAAAAGATCATCCTGGAGTAAAACCATCAAGGGAACCTCAAATCTGTAAATTTAAAAGGACCTGGCTGGGATTTATTTTTCTGTCATTTAGAAAAACTGTAGCCAAAAGAATAATATTCATTATTATGAAAAGTTCTGAATAAGATTTTGATATAATTTTTTATTGTACAAGTAAAGATCAAAGTGCTGTCACATGACCATAGTTGAAAAAAATGTTATGGATGACCAAAAATAGATGGAGGCAACTTGTCACCAACTTTCAGCCTCAAGGGATTGTTTTGAATTCCATCAAGAGTCAGTTCATTTGGTTTTGTACAAAAGAAGCCGAAGGCCAGGGTAGGGGCTTTATCACAGACCACAGTCAAGGTTTTGGATAAAAATTTCAAAGCATGATTTCAGCATCAGTGAATGATTGTAGAGCTATACAAAGCTCATTTGCCTTGCGTGGGCAATTTCAATATCTCTCCGGTATTTTGTGATGGAAAGAAGCCCAGTATAGACAGCGTTAGGTGAAAAATTATATATAACTTTAGGCCAAAAATTGTACCTTTAAACTTTTTTTCGAATGCCCCAAAATACGTTATTATCTAGTTAAAATTTGCAAAAGAACTCACCATTTTTTTAACTTTTGTTATATCAGATTTTCTCCGACCTATCAATAGATAATGTAAAATGTAATGAGTGTTTTAGAAACTACAGAATATCTGGACTCGTCTTATTTTTGTAAATCACCTCTCTCATATTTGGAGAAAACTTGAGAAGAAAAAAGTGACAAAAGAGTGGCATAAATAATGAATAAGGGCATTCAGAGAGGAAGGATATGATTAATAGAATTAATGACTGGTCCTAAAAAATCGGATTGATTTTTTCTATCATATCTCAGCTTTCAAACATCGCGCAGAAATGTTTCAAATATAAAAATTTTCTTTAGAATCTCAGCTTTCTAATTGTATGCGTAGCTTTTCAATTGATTGAGTTGTTTTTTAGATAATGCGACAAACATGAGGACACTCAGAATTCAAAATTACAAAAATTGGCCATCATATGACTTCAGCAATGATTCCAAAATTAATTTGTTTATAGGAAAATGTATGATCCATTATTAAACATTTATTTTTGAAATTCATATTTTCCACTGAATATCTAAAAGATTAAAACTTTCAATAATTTCTATGATTTTCTTCCAAAATGATACAAGATAAAAACAAAGAAAGCAAAATATCAACTTTTTTGAATAATCTTAAATTTTGAGTATCCTCGCATTTGTTGCCATATCTCAACCATTAGAAAGCTAAAATTCTGAGAAAAATATTGATATCTGAAAGATTTCCGTGCGATATTTGAGAGCTGAGGTATGTCAGAAAAAATAAATCCGAATTTTTTAGGACCAGTCTTTAATAATTATTTTGAGAAGTAAATGAAACACAGAAAATGAGTGGAATGAATGAGTGAACTTTGTTCAAAACTTCATTTTTATAACAGAGTGATACAATCGTTGGCAAAATATATAGTCTGAAACAATAACTTGAAGAAGTAATGATGATAGTAGACGTTGTTGTTGTTTTGTAATGATTTGAATAAAATGAATTAGTGAAATAATGAGAAATGAATGAGAGGATTGATCTGCTCATCGATGATAAATCTGGTCCTGTCACTCTACCTACTTCTTTTCTGACTCTGTTCAAAGAGTGAAAAGAAGGAAAACTAACTATTTTGAGTGGCGGGACTCAGTTTTTCATCAATTAGTAGATCACTCATTGATGAAAATGAAAAAATTGCACAAAAAATTATTAAATGAAGTGAACAGTGTTTGAAAAATCAGAGTCAAATGAAAAAAAATAATGTTAGAAAAAAATGATTTTTTCTTTTGATTAACAAGGATTCAACATTTTACATGAAAAATGGTTTTCTGATTGGAAAAGAAAGAATTTTTAGGCCAGTGAATTTTTTCAAGATTATTAGGAAATATTTTTTTCCATTATGATTCTGTTTTTTAAACATTCTAAAACAATGAGTGACTGAATAAATGGAATAGAAAACGCGTATTTAATCGGAATTGTGTTCTTGGTAAAAAGGGAGTCATTCATAGCGAGAATAGTATTATGCAAATCAGTATTATGCAAATCAGTATTATTCTAGTACTACTGTTGCTGTTCCTGTTGCTATATAACAAAAACATGAATGCGTTGGAAAATAAAAGATTTTGAATTTCATTTTGTCTTTCATAAAACTCTGACTGTATAAGTACAAATAATGGAATTCGACTATTATTGAATCGAAAACTATGACTTTAACCCTGATTGATCTAGGCTTATACATTCTACCATTAAGCACAGGTGAATTAGGGTTAAAACAAAGAATTAAATTTGGAAAAAGATGTATTTTCTCAATCATTAATTATTACTAATGAATTGTTTTCAATATTTGCTAAGAGTCATCTAAAAATTCTCGCCATAATATCAGGAGAAATCCTCTTAAAACAAGGAGAAATGTATAAAATGAACTGTTTATAATTCAAACATGATCCATATGTATCATGCTAGTCTTTATAAGTGGAAGTCAACATAAAGTATATGTCTCAAGTTAAACTTCCAGATACCTTATGAAAACATCAATTCTTGTTTTGACAAGGATTTACACTTCTATGTAAATGAAATTGAAGTCATTTTTAAAGTCCAAATGATTATTATTAAAGAAAAACCAGAATCTCCAAAAATTAATTTAAAGAGATTTCAACTGATCTCTCTTTCTAAGTTTTATTTAATAAAGGAGAAATTAACATCATTCTTGGGAGATTCAAAGGGACAGTTTTATCAATTATAAGTGGAATCAGAATGAGTCCATGTATGCCATGATCTAATTTGAAAATTTCATTCAGAACTAAGCAATGTTCTCAAAACATCCAAAATGATTTTTTCAGCAGTTGAAATTCTTGTCAAACCAGGAAATGATACTGTACATGATTTAATTGGATGTTTAACCTGAAACATCTACAACATCTTTATTTCCATTACATAAAATCAAAATGAAGCACACTTTTCATGTTTAAATTCTTTATAAATTGTGTAAAACATTACCCCATATTTTGACGAGGATTCACACTATTTGAACAAAACAAAGTGTTTTTCCATTCAATGGATGTATCATTTATATTTTATGATCAAAAATTTTGGATCAATTTCCATTGAAGTCTAGCACACATAAAATCATTTCGATCCTCTCATGATAGCATATAATATCAAAAACGATAAAAAATTAATTTGAAGTTTTACCCTTTATATTACTAGTGCAATTAATCAATAAAGATATCCTTCACTAATTAGGGAGAGAGAGAAAAGACAGAGTCATGAATAATATGTCTGTCCCATTAAAATTAGAGCTATGATCCGATTTGTGTTCTTTACAGATTTATTTAAAAATCATCTGATTGCACAAATTTTATTTGGATTGTGGCCGTTAACACTAAAAAGATAATTACAAAAGTCTGTCAAAGAAAATCAAAATTGAAAACAAAAGTAAATTTCTCCTGTTCAACTGAGAAAGTGCAATTTCATATAAATTATCAAACTAATTGCACATTTTGTATTGAAAGTTTGTAAGTGATTGTATACATTGTATACATTTTCTCATAAGATCAAATGAAAGTTAATTGAACTAGATGTTTTTACTGTATATTATAAGTTTCTTCTTTGAAATATTTTAGGATAAGTACATACTGTAATAGTTTTCTTTAAAAATACATTCATTTTGACTTTTATTTAGCTTTGACTCTATTTTTATTTGAATAAAGAAGCTACCTATTTTTAAAAATGATAAAATTTGGACTATATTTATTTATTGAATAATATAAAAATGGTCATTTCTTTTAGAATTTTTAATTAAATTTTTTCTAGATGTATATATAGATTTTCATTCATAGGGCTTTTTATATTAGATATTTTTCTATTCTTTCATAACTCAGTAAATTTTCCTACAAAACTTTTGTAATCAACTTTACATGACTTGGAATCATTTTTATGTTGTAATTGTAATAATTATTTGGAAGGAAGTATTTAACGATGAGTACGATGTCTTTTGGTTGCGACTGAAGATCAACTACAGATCATATCATGGCTTTTTGCAGGTCATTTCACAACGTCAGTAGTCCTATGTATCTTAGTTTCATATGCTACTCTGTTGTGCGAGTCTGATCTTTGCTGTGTTTGGAAAAAGGGAGAAGAAGTCACTCAAGTCAAATGAACAGTTTGAGTGATTTCAAGCTTGTTTTTAACTGATTTCAGGTTTTGTTAAATAAAGTTACAAATTGTATTTGTGAGTATTTGGTTTTTGGAGATTAGTTTTTGAAAAGTTTTGGTCATTTTTAAAGATATTACTACATAAACAATTTGAAGGATATGAGTTTTTAAAAAATCAAGTTTTTAGGGGAAAATCATTTTCTGTCCGATTCTGGGCCTGAGTTTTTCAAAAATTCTGTGAAAAAACAAACCTGGACTTAATCACAAACACAGAGAAGATAAGGCATGTTCAATAGCTACACATGAAACACTGACATACATAGGAATGTTGGGGTCAATCAATGATTGTGATTGGCTTTCTGTAGATCAGTTGTCAACCAATCAGCTTTCCGTATCACCGTTTTTGTTTTTTTTGTGCGAGCACGTGCGTGATCTGTCATCTGGTTGTCCTTAACCCTAATCTGTCTGGGCTCATGGTAGATTCTACCACTACAGTTGAAATAGGGTTAATTTGGGTCACATCATCAGAGCGAGAGATTGAGATTGAGAAAGAGGAATTAATTAATTGTCTTTATCTGGTATTTGATTCAATTCAAGTTAATAGTTTAAAAAACATTACAGCCAAGGACAAGTTTACAAACAGGACCAAAATCATTAATTGTTGTCGGGACAACCATTCCTGAAAGAAAAGAAGAGAAAAACATATTAGCATTATGATATGCATTTTATCTCAGCTACTCAAAATCACAGTTGTCAATATCAAAATTGCTTTGAATAATTGATTACAAAAAGTAGCAAGGTAGTTGGGACTGTAATCGTATTTATCAACACTTGCATTCATGAAAAAGTCTCAGGTAAACTTTGCATGAGAAGGTGAGAACTATTTTGTCTCATTTTTACAACTTTGAATTAAGTCTTGATTTTCGAAGATATTACGGATAATTACTAAAATGCAATCTTTGTTTAGCAATATTTCAAGAAACAAATATCAATGGCAAAGAAACAAAATGTTTCAGGCTCCACTTTTGCACCTAAATCTTTGATACACCTATATTCAGTATATTGATATACATTTAGTTTGTGTTTCCTAATTTCTTTTTCGTCTTCTGCAATGCTTTTGGGAATAGTTCATCCATTCATTAATCTATAATATCTGTATCTCCAATTAAGTTGGTAACAGGGTTATTTCAAAATAACTTTTGATTTTTTGAAAAAATTTTCAAATTGGAAAATATGGAAATACTGAATTTTACTACACTTTTCTTAAATATATTTTATCAAATCAAAACTATTTAGAGTAGGTTTTATGGGAAGAAATTTTTCAAATTCATATTGAGAATTAGAGACAATTTTTTTCAAAGTACAAGAAAATTTTTCATACATGTAGAAAAATAGAGGTTTGAGGATATTTTGATTTTGATTAGGAGATGATTTTGGCCATTTTAGTTAACAATATATAACATTTCGGGGAGGGGGATTCTAGACCCCATCAAATTTTTCATGAAAGTAATTTTGAAAATCATGCATTTTCTGGAAATGACCCAATAACCACTCCTGTCTCAGGTCAACATACTATTTTTCTCACTTCTGAATTTTATCTCCAAGCAAATCCTTAACATTCATTCCTAGCAAATGAATTAACAAGAGCAATAATGAAGCTTGTGTAACAGACAGGATTTTTAAACTTTTTTGAAAATAAAATGAGTAAATTCAGTTTTGCAGAATATTGTATGCAAGCTAAGAGCTCAGACTCTCAGTCAAATCTCCAAAGTCTATTATATAATTTAAAAACTAACAAAAAGGACTTGGTCTCCAGAGTACCTATAAATCCAAAGAATTTATTGTTGAAAATGTTAGAATTTTAAATTTCCAAAACTGCTCTGACTTCAGAAATTTGTGCCAATATTTTCCAAGTTACAGGCACTTAAACTTTTTTATCTTCCTCAATAGTTTATAACATCCAGACCTCAAATATTTCAGTTTCATGCTAACACCTCGAAAAGAAAGCCTATTTGTCGTGTGTCTTTCTCACTCCAAGCTATTTTATTGACACTTTTTAGACCGTTAAAAAGCTGAGAAATTTTTGAAAATCGTGGTTTTTGCAGTTTTTACAGCTCAGTTTTAATGTAAAATTTGCTCAATTTTATATTTTGCTTAAAATTTGGCATCTTTAACAGTTTTTTTAGGAAAATGTAAAAAACCAAAATTTTGCACAAAAAAGTACACTTTTCAAGCACCAAAAATTTCGTGTTATGTGGAATTTCAATTTTTCCTGAGTTTTTGGAAAATTTTGTGCTCAGATTTTGAAAAATGTTGTCAATGAAATCCTTCTCTCACTCTCTCCTGCAGTGTTTCTATCTCATCTCATCTTCTAGTTTGCATGCTGCTATCTGATTTCATTTTGTCTGTCTGTCTGCAGCCTCAGCCTCAAGCATTTTCTCCATGAGAAAAGAGGAGAGAGAGGCTGCTGCTTCATGCATGTTGGACAATCGACTGAAGAAAGAGGCCGATAATCAAAGATATGTCCTATTTTCTATAAATATCGTATTTCTTGAAAAGATAATAAAACTCTTGCTTCCTAAAATATATAAACTTTGTAAGAAATCTCCTGTATTAACCACAAACAATAATGTTTATTATGAAAGATAATAAAAAGGTCTAATGGATTTTTAAAAATTGATTTTCTTCTAATTTGTCCTCTTTTCTAATTTTTAAAGCTTAAATGTGAAACAATGACATTAAACTTCTGATATATTTAAGAACAGGTCCTCTTTAAGTGCAATCTTCTTTAGCATTATTTTCATTCATCAAATTTTCTCCTGCGTCTTGTGTTGCCGGATAACATTAGTTGAATGGTTGATATGATATTTCAATGAAAAAGGTAATATGATGACTCTATTAAAGAAGGGGAAATTCAATGATAGGAAACAAAGTTCTACATTTATCAAAAATGTTCAAAAAGTCTTCCATTTTCCATATTTGTGTTTATGTATGTCACTGTATAAAAAATTTCTTGTATAAACGAAATTAAATATTGGAAAATATGCAAAGAGTCCCTACTTGCCTATAACATGTATCATTTTTTCACATTTTGGGATCAAAGACTACCGATCGTCCCAGAATAGAAAGTAAATTGGATTTATGCTGACATTGTTGATCCTGAGATCAAATTTCAATAATAACTCTTAAATGTATGCATCTAGAGACCCTTGGTTTAAGTTTTCAAAGAAATTGATGAAAAATTGTAAAAACTAGAGCATTTTTCTAAAATTTTGAGATTTTTTCTTATTGGTGCTCTTACATGAAGGTTATTTGAGATATTAAGAAAATTCCTTCAGTTTTCTTCATTTTAAATGTTATCCCAAGTTTGTTTGGCAAAATCTCAAAATCCAAAATTTTTGCCTAGTAAAAATTTCTAAGTCCCACTAGGTGAAA
>JAOWAT010343280.1:0-13144 GCA_028571025.1 Longipedia americana | reverse complement strand
AGTAAAATGGCCCAAAAAGTACATTTTACTTCTATAGAAGAATTGAAGTGCTTCATTTCAAATTTGCAAAAAATGAACAAATATTTGACTACAGGGTGATCTTTTGGTATATGTAAGATAATCTGAGATTGATTTGAAAATCGGAGATGGTCAAATTTTCATTGTAATGCTATTTTATCTCCTTACTACAAGTCTCTTGGATCTTATATATTAGAAGACTCCATTTAATAGATAATTAAAAGTAATGCTTAAAAGAATTTGCACCAATTTTAAATTCTTTTCTTTTAAAAATGCCTCACAATACATGCTTTAAAAGATAAAATAGACAACCTTCATGAAGTAAAAATTATTTGATTGAAGATTCATTTTCTTTCTTGACTAATTCCACAATGCATACTCAATCCAGCTGCTAAAATAATAATACAAGTCAAAATTTAGTTGTAAGATAGAAGGAGTTCTGCTCTTTGAAATGTAATTGAAATTGCACAATCGAATCAGTTTTGGTTTTTGAAAGGAAAACTTTAAAATCAAAAGGTGAGACAATTTTCAAGATGGATTGCTTCAAATGGGGTGTCTCAAACTTAACGAAAATGTAAACTTCTTTGATCTATTTAGTCAGCTGTTTCCCAAGGACATTAATAAACACATTTTTGAAACTATCCTGCCTGATGAAAAGTCTGAAAATTTTGTAATTATTATTTCTGGTTGGCAACAACTGGGATTTTCAAAAATTTAACCCTAAATTTTGGAAAAAATGGAAACTATTTGGAGATCAGTAAGAATGTTTGTCATATAAAGCTTATAAAGCTTTTCACCTTGTATAAACTGAGTTTTTAACAAGAAATATATTAATTAATGTCACAATTAAAAATTGAATCTGACCTTTTTTAGACTTTTACTTTTTCTCATAATTCCCTGAATGTTATTTAAATCTCTTTTAAAGAATTCAGATATAAGACATCATTCTCTTCAGTTTATTGGATATGTTTCTGTGATTTGTTATATTCAATAGATTCTACAAAAAAAGATATTTATGAAAATAACATTTCTTACTTTTTATATTTTGGTCACACTGTTTTTGTTATGATCGTTCAAACTTTCTTCATAAGTGCCTATTTTGTAAAATTCTTCAAATTATTTTGACAATTTTTGCCTCTTCAATTACAACTCTACCATGACAATGTTGATGAGTCTATGTACTAGACCAGAAAAAGGCATTTGACAGGGTTTCTTACATTCACCCTCAAAATGTGAAGTAGATATATAGAACTTCCGTGTAAAGTTTTTAAATTTCTTTGTTAATTAACTTAGAACACCTCAATTAATTAATTAAGGATTTTGATTATATTCTCAACTGATGAATAAGATAAACACCATTTATGTACCGTGCTATCTGTGCCAGGAATATATTTAATATAAATTGCTCTACAAACTTAATATTCTTATGAATTAGTTGCAAATTTCAGATAAAATTTTATTTTTCAAAATAATTATATAAAATTTTTAAAACATATTTCCCCAAAAATCTGCAATCAAAACTTTCTGTGGAATATTTTATTCAAAAAAATAAGCAGAAAGAAATTGTGAGTCAAGTGAGGATAGTGTAGAAATATTCTATTTTTTTAGTTGACCCAGCAAGTAATTCAATTTAGTTCCCTCTCCCAAGGGAGTAAAAATATGTTGATAGGAAAAAGAGTTCACTCAATATGTGATTGAAGCGTACATGCACTAAGACTAAATAGAAATAAGTTGGTTGGTCATGTGTTGGGTAGTCACAGCACCAAAATAACCAAAATCCTTTCTACACAGTGTCCAAAGAAAAAATGTGTATTGTTGGTAATGAAAGACAGAAAGATGTACTTCACTTCTTTGGTTACGTTTTACTCAGTTGAGAATGTTTGAGAATAAATATTAAATCTTGATGGGTCAAGATTTTTCGTATACAAACACCAAAACTCTCTTTAAAATATTGATAGGTCTATAGGTCAACATAAGATATGTCTCTGAAAATATAAATACAGAGGTTCATGGATATGTGTATCAAATCTTGACCAATATGAAATAAACATTAAAAGTATGAAATAAGTTATTAAGTCAGAAAAATGTTTTTGGATGTAATTTTTTTAGAAACTCAATTCTATGTCTGATATGCCTTAGGGGACAGTTATGTGTTTTTATTTAGTGTTCATGTTGGACATAAATTCAGATTTACTTCAATGAAAACATGAAAGGGTGTTTTCCATGATCAAGAAAAACACAACAAGCATGAGATCCAAGTTTGATTTAGATACTGAATATACGTAGCTTTCTAATTGGTTGAATAGTTTCTGAGATATTGGTACAAATGGGAGGACACTCAAAATTCAAAATCACAAAAATTAATAGCACAATAAGATGTCAAAGATAACATCAGTTCAATTTGTCTGTTTGAAAATAAATAATCATCCATTTTCATAAATGTATATCTTTTCTCATTGAACAATGAGTATCTGAAACTTTCAGTGAAAGCTAGCATATGTAAAAAGATGTCAATAATAGACTACATAATTGTTGATTCAGAATAATACCAATAAAATTTTCAACTTTGACAAATTAAAGTGCTGCATTTTTCTGGAAAAATTTCAAATTTGAACTTCATTGTTGCAATTTCCTAATTTTTGTGTTATTCAAAGTGCCCTCACATTTGTCTCAATATCTCAAAAAGCATTTAACCAATTAGAAAACTATGCATACCATTGGAAAGTGGAAATTCTCAGAAAAATTTTGATATCAGAAACATCTTTGTAGGATGTCTGAGTTCCTAGATATGATTATTCTACTTTTTTGGAACGTTCTTTATGGAATCAAAGCTTTATAAAAAGAGTCAAATTTTCAAAACTGATTGCTTTATATATTAAAATATTCAAAATATTGGGATTGAGCTAATAAACCCACAATTCATCCTAAACGCACCTGTTTCAATCTCTTGATGACATCTCTGTTAATCTCCACCGACAAATCATCGAAATTATTGGCCTTCTTGAGATTGCAAGCCGCTCTGTATTCATTGTAAGGTCTCAGTCCGTGATCCCTTCCCCTTTGGATGTTCAGAGCCGCCAAATCCAAACCGGAGAATGGAATCGATCGTTCTTCGAAGAGATGGTTGGTGACTTCGCCCGATAAGAATTGATCTTGGTTCTCCATGGGAGTGGCCACCAATCCTCGCATGACCTGGAATTGAAAGATAAATAAATACAGTGAATCAAGTTATTTTTACTGCTGCCTGAAGGGCGCAGTCAGACCGCAGCTTTTCAACTTGTTCTTGTTGTTTTCTTTACCGACACTTTTTGAAATTTGGAAATTCGGACAATCAGAGATCTTTTCAAAATTTTCAAATTTTTCAAAATTTTTAGTTTTTCAAAATTTTCAAATTTTTTAAAATTTTTCAAAATTTTTCAAAATTTCAAAATTTTTCAAATTTTTCAATTTTTTCAATATTTTTCAAATTTTTCAATTTTTTCAAAATTTTCAATATTTTCAATATTTTCAAAATTTTCAAAATTTTCCATTTTTCATAATTTCAAAATTTTCAAATTTTTCAAAACTTTTCAATTTTTCTCAAAATTTTCAAAACTGCTCAATTTTTCTAGTTATTTTTTGACAAATTTCTAGACTCTTAAAATGCCTTATTTGCTAAACAGATCGTGTGGCGTGATCTTTTCACTCTTTCACTCAAATGATCAAAGGCAGCAGTCGGTGCACGGGGTTCGTGCTTGTTTGACAAAAAAAAATACATTGCGCTGAATTATGTACGAATCTCAGAAAAATGGCCGAAATTAAAAATTTCTATACCATCATGTAATAAAATATTTGACAAAATCTCAGATTTTTTTCAAAACTGAAACCAAAATTTCCCTTCTTCAAATTTTTTTCACATGATTGACCTAGACTAAAATGCACCAGACATGAAACCTTCTTGGGAGACATTTTTTCCAAATAACATTCCAATTAAAAACTGGTTTCACAGGGTTATTCTATTTATAGGCTAGAAAAAGAAAATTAGACATATTAACAACTCTGTCAAACAAACCTGTTTTACATTTACTTTTTGAAACTCAATTATCTCTCTCAATTTTATTAATGACAAAATTGAATCATTTGAAGAATTCAATAAACGTGTTATGGAATTTGAAAACGTCATTTATCTTTTTGGTATATGGTTCTTCATAAAAAACTTGAGCAAAGGTCGAAGAAGTGAAAATTATTTCAATAAATATAATTTCAGCAAAAATCTAATGTAAAATTAGTGAAGATTTGGACTAAAATAAGGAGGGCTTTAATTTACTAGTTTTACTACAAACTTTTTTTTAAACATTGGTGGGTATTTTTTAACAAACTGCAAAATGTAAATTCAATGGATTTCAATTTTATTAATGAAAACGCCTCAAGAAGAACTCTAAGAAGAAAAGAAGAAATCTGACAAAATTTCCTTTGAAGATATTTATGTTTGTGAAAGAATTATGCATAAAAGCCTCCCTAATTCAATCTAGCTCTAAATATTTATACATCTGTTTGTGTAATGTATTTTGCAAACAAATTCGAATGATGCCCTATTTCTGCTTGCATGTCACGTGAATACACTCGTGTTACTACCCAAAAAGAGGAGTGTCCCATGAAAAATCTATATTTGTCCGTCTAGGAAAAAAATTTGCAGAACCACAACTTTATTTTGCTTAGGGATAATTAGTCATTCTGAAATTCTATAGGAAAAATAAACCTTTGTTGATCCAATGGTTTTTTGATGGACTACCGTGACATTAGAAATAGTGGAATGGTTTCAGGAAAAATGGAACTTCATAAACAGGTGGTTTTCAAACTCCTATAGATCAACAGGTGTAAATATTTGCACTAATAAAGTTGTTTTATATGAAAAGTATGACCAGAGAAACAAGTTATTTTAATGTGCTTTGCAATTTTTTACTTCATAAGACTGTTTAATATTTCAACTTGAATGTTCATCCTTGAATACTCAAAAGCCTTATGAAGTAAAAAATTGCAAGGTACATTAAGATGAACTGTTCCTCTGGTCATGCTTTTTATTGTGAACACAACTTTATTGTCAAAATATGTATTCCTGTTGATCTACAGGAGTTTGAAAACCATCTGTTTATGAAGTTCCACTTTTCCTGAAACCATTCCACCTTTTCTGATGTCACGGTAGTTTTTAAAATAACGACATCCCACAGAAACTGAAACTGGTAAGTTTTGTTAATCAAACGCTAATCTAAAAAATTAGACCTTTATTTTTCAATTTCATAGTACAAAGAATCCATTAGGTATTTGGCATACTTTTTTTCTTAAAATAGGTTTGATTGAATGCCATATCAGTACAAAAGTATACCAAAAAGTATATCAAAAGTCCTTTTCCTTGTAGTCTATTGCAAGAAATTCATAAATTAAATGTCATTAGTCACTTAGATTTATTATTAGGGTGGGTCATGGTGTTACCAAATAGGTAGGGAGGTAGATCAAATTAAAGATCTTTTTACGCTGATTCCAAAAATGCCCTTACTTTTTTCATTTGAGGTCTTCTTCAGGTACCTACTTGCCTTTTAAGTTTTGTTTAGTTTCACACTTTCCCATATTTTTCTGCTTAAAATTTTGACAATCATTGTTATGAACTTCCTCTGCACTGTTACAAAAAATAACTTATGTGAAATTAGTTGTGTATTTATGTAGTAAAATGTGGGGGGCTTGTAGGTACCCCTTCTGGGCATTTTTTGAGAAAAGTAAGGGTAGTTTTGAAATCATTGAGACAAGAGGATTTTTTAAGTCACCTCCGGTGATCATTCTCGATGATTTATTTTCAGATGACCCACCCTATTATTATGTCTAAACATAAAACACTTGTTTTCACTGAAAGAATGTTAAAAAGTCTTTGAAAATAATATTCTCATGACCACGAATTTGACATTATAGGTGTCACTATTCAAGGGAAAGAACAGATCAGAACGCTAATTCACATCATAAGTTATCAGTTGAAGAATTCCTAGGGTTTGGATCTTATATTTTGATGTACTAAACGATTAAGAGTTCAAATTTTTAATTTTGTTATTTCTAGATGATGCAAATAGTCTATTTCCTTTTTTACGAATTCTTTTGTGGAATGGCAACTGTAACAGTCTTTGTTTCCAGATATGCTTTGATTCCTTCAGGTCCCAATTCACGCCCTTGTCCAGATTGTTTGAATCCTCCAAAAGGCGTTTGTTGTAAGAAGATATTGTGACAATTGACCCAGACGGATCCAGCTTCAATTGCTTGGGAGTACATCAGAACCTTGTTGATGTCTTTTGTAATGATACTGGCTGCTAAGCCATAAGTCGTTGCATTTGCTCTTTCCATCAATTCATCCATGGATGAGAATTTAAAGATGGATTGAACCGGCCCAAAAATTTCTTCCTTGGCTATTCTCATGTTGTCTTGGACATCAGAGAACACAGTGGGCTCAATGTAGTAACCCACATCGCCTTTTCGTACTCCTCCACATTCCAATTTGGCACCTTCTTTCTTTCCACTTTCAATCAATTCCAAAATCTTGTTGAACTGATCCTTATCCACTTGTGGACCTTGTTCATTGTCATCCCAAGGACTGCCAACTCTTCTTTTCAAAGCCAGTGCTTTGGCCTTGGCAACAAATTGATCATAAATCTTATCTTCTACAAATGTTCTTGTGGCAGCGCAACAACATTGACCATGATTTTCAAAGACACCGCCATATGCAATTTCAACAGCTTTGTCCAAATCTTCACAATCAGAAAACACAACCATTGGACTTTTACCACCCAACTCAAGAGTGCATCTTTTCAGATTGGACTCAGCGCAGAATTTCTGAATCAACTTTCCAACTTCCGTTGAGCCAGTAAATGCAACTTTGTTGACATCCATATGACGTGCCAATGGTTCACCACAACTTGGTCCAAATCCAGGAACAACACTGATGACACCATCTGGAAATCCAGCTTCTTTGGAAAGAGCAGCCATTTTCAATGCAGTCAAAGGTGTTTGTTCAGCCGGTTTTGTGATAACAGTACATCCAGCGGCAAGAGCTGGTCCCCACTTCCATGCCACCATGGCAACAGGATAGTTCCACGGGATAATTTGTCCACACACACCAACCGGTTCTTTTCTTGTGTAACAAAAGAAATTTCCATCCAGTGGAATCGTATCCCCATGAACCTTATCAGCCCAACCAGCATAGTACCTAATTACATCAGCGCTGTATTGCATTTCACCCAGAGATTTCTTCAGCGGTTTTCCATTATCCAACGTTTCCAAAGCGGCCAAATCCTCCAGATCCCTCTCCATCAGATCGGCCAATTTCGTCATCAACCTTCCTCTTTTTGAAGCATCCATAGTCCTCCATTCTGAACCGATTTTGAAAGCCTTTCTTGCCGATGCCACAGCTAAATCAATATCGGCTTTGTCTCCTTCGGCCACTTCACAAATGACTTCCTCCGTGCATGGATTGACCGTCTTGAACGTCTTTCCATTGACAGCATCCACAAATTGATTGTTGATGAAGATTTGCTTGTATTTTACTTCCACGTCTTTTCCAGGCATTGTCAACTTTGGTTTTGTAATTTGTGATAGAGAAAGAGATCAGTCTACTGCACAACACGATACAAAGAACACAAACTGAGAATGGAGAACAGATTTGGTGCTCTACTATTGAAGCCTATTATGTGAGTGTATTAGCCGGCGGCTTGGTGATGGAATGTACTTACACAAAAACATAGGCGGATGAGGCTTGATTTCTATTTTAATCGTCTTTCCAAAGCAGGCTTTTTTGACACGTTTCTAGTTTATCAAAAAAGCTAGAAATTCTGTAAATCCCAGTTTTGGAATTTTCTGAGCTCAGTTTTGGAATTGGAAAAAAAATTCTCAGTTTTGGAAAAATTTTCTCAGTTTTGGAAAAATTGGCAGATTTTCATAAAATTTTCTCAGTTTTTTGAAGAATTGACTGCAAAATCCACAAATTTATGGTACATTCCTGAAAATTCTCCAAAAATGACTACATCTGACCAGAAAATTCCACATTTGTCACTTCCTGCTTCAAAATGAGAACGTTTCATCATCTAGAAATTTCGTAAACCTCAGTTTGCGATTTTTTTCTCAGTTTCGCAAAAAAGTTCCGATCAGTTTTGGAAAAAAATTGTCAAAAAAGCCTGCAAAGCTATTTGAGGTGACACAACTGATCTTAAAATAAAAATCAAATTGACTTTTTACTTCAGCATGCAATTGGAACTTTATAAATTTTGATTTTTGGTTTATTTTTTTTAGTTTTGGCTCTTTTGTAAAAATTTGTATCCAAGATTTCTGAAAAATTAAAAAGTCTCAGATAATGACTTTAAAAATTGCTTAAACAGCAAAATTTGCCAAAATCTTAGAAAATTTCCAAATGAATCAGCTAAAACTAGCACAATATTCATTATTCTACTGTCATTATTTGAATTTTTGTACGAGATTTATTTTGAAGATTCATTCTCTTTTGTAAAAAGAGGCCAAAATAGTTGATTTTTTCATAAAACTGAATTTGAATACATTTTCTTTTGTTTGAATTGATTCTCATTCACAAAAACATTTGTAGTAATTTGGTTAATATATTCCTCGAATGAAAATCTTGCCAAGTACGATTTCATTACATATTACATAAGGCCCAGGAAATGATCTTGCAATATTGCATACTTTGCAATAAATTGCATGCAATATTGCATGCAATATTTTTTAATTGTATTTTCTTTAAAATTTGTAGAA
This sequence comes from Longipedia americana, assembly GCA_028571025.1. NCBI lineage: Eukaryota > Metazoa > Arthropoda > Copepoda > Polyarthra > Longipediidae > Longipedia > Longipedia americana. Next base: position 4,351 of record JAOWAT010343280.1, on the reverse strand, counting down.
ATAAAGGATGTTTCTGCCCTGGCTTGGTTAAATTCAGGTCGAAACATGCTTTTCCCCCAAAAATTTAAAAAAAATTGCAGATTTGGAAAATATTGCATGAAATATTGCATGTAATATATTGCAAAGTATGCAATATTGCAAGATCACTTCCCGGACCTAAATGCATGTTTTATAATCTGAAATATGTTACATCTAATGCATCCTAGTGTTTCAGTTCTTGGATAACCCTGGCATAATCTATAGATGGCCTTCTTAGCCTAGGCATTACGATCTAAAGTCCTATGTAATGCCTCATCTAGTCTGGCCTGTCATCACACGTGACGACAGGCTTTTGAAAAGAGACATTGACAAAAATGAAAACTTGTGTGAGGCGTCTCAAATGAAAACTAGATTAAGCTTTAGGCATTGTGCGTGAAATCACACTTGTTACATGATTTGGCTAAAAGCTGTTTATATGACACCTGAGATACAAAATTTCAAAGTAAATTTTATGACGATGGATGTAGGAATTCATCCAAATATATTTCAACGAAGTAATGTGGATTTAGAATTTAGATGTAATTTTTGGTAGGACCAAAATGCTCATTGTTCTAAAACTATTGATTATTCACACAGTTCCACTCTTACTTCATATACTTATACAGATATCTAATGCTAAGGGTCAAAAGCTTTTCTCTTCATTTCTCTCCAAAATTGAGAGTGGAGGAATATTTTTCTCCACTGAAACAGGAGGGATTTTTGAAGGCAAAAATTGATGCCTAAATTTGCTTCTCCTAAGTGAGATTTTTTGATGATATGAAGAAAATTACTCCAATGAAAGTATCTTAAAGTTAGTTTACTTATCCGAGGTCTCATATTGAAACAATTAATTATTTAAATGTGCACTGCTTTTTATTTCTTCTACCATCGACTAGACTGAATAAATCCAGAATTTGAGATTTAGTTACGCAATGTCAATAACAGAACAGCATTGCTTGTATATGTCGTGGCTGAATGGTTAGAGCGCTTGAGTCATTCTCATGCCTTATTTCGTAGGAGGACCTGGTTCGAATCCTGCCTCCTCCAAATTTTTTATTCGTATATTTTCATCTTTTTCAAGGATACAGGCTTTTTAACCACGTTGTATTTTTGAGTTTTTGCAATTTCTTAACCTAACTTTTTGAAAAAAGTTTCCGGAGTTTGAAAACTTTGGCTTGAAAATGTTGTGAGTTAAAACGATCTACACTCATGTTTTAAGCATGGTTTATCTTCTGGTAAGGGCTTCAATATGCTTATTTTTTTTGCAGAGATAAGGCTTGAAATATGCTTAGTATATATTTATTATTTGGAGGAAAACGAAAGTCCCCGTGCCATTACAGTTAGAGTCCCCAGAAAATGAATTTTACTAGTAGGCTTTATTTCAGTTAAGAAATTTGCAGAAAAGCTGCCGAGAAAACGAAAATTCAGTGGTCTCACCTTCTAACGACACCTTTTCTAACGACATTTTACCTTCTATAGTCATTTTTCTTACTCCCAACTAAAGCAACACCAATAAAAATTTTCACTCTCTAATGACATTTCACCTTCTAACAACATTTTTTAGGACTCCCTGTATTAAATTTTGGTAACCAATTCATATTCACGTCATCAAGAATTATCCTTGCCATTATACAGTAATTGTTAGTAATTTTCTCAAAAACAAGTATTTTGAAATAATTTTTGCATTTTTTGACTGTATAAACTTTCACAGAATTAAAAATTTTGTTGCCGCAGCAATGTTTTCTCGGCAACATGTCAAAAAATCTGAACTGAAACAAAGCCGTAAAGTAATACAATACTTAAGTGGTGAATACGAGAATGCTTGATTTTTCTAAGTCCCTCGTATGATTATGAAATTGCAATTTTAATATGTAAAAATTCTGAATAAAGCCATTGATTAATTCTGAAGTTATGCTTACATTTTCATTGAATTGAATGCCATTTATAAAACTTTATGCTTGTAAAAAATCATGAGTGGATTTTTAATGAAAGATCCTTTTTGATAAAATGGAATTTAGTTCAAATTTCATATTCGAGTTATTTCAATATTTGACCAACTTTTGCAAAAATTTGGACTAAGGTTTTCTAATTTTTTTGCAAAAACAAAGCCTGGGATAATAAAAGTTATTAAATTGATCATTGATTCATTTGCAAGTTATGTTAGAGACCTTACACTCTTAGAATTTTTTACCAGGCGGAACGCCTGGTCTTAAAGTGTCTTTTTTTCATCTCCTCCTCCTCCTCCTTCTTCTCCTCCTTCTTCTTCTTAAGACAACTTCGAAAAATCCTTCTAACTTCTTCGAATCTTATCGGATCAGACAAAAACTTTCACCAATGATGACTTTGGACATTTTCAATAATTTTTTTTAACTTTCAGAATTTTTTTCAAAATTTTGGCCATTTTTGCGCCAAAAGTTACTACAATAAAAATGAAAATCCTTCTAACTTCTTCAAAACTTAACGGATCAGACTGAAACTTTCACCAATATTGCCTTTGGTCATTTACAGTAATTTTTTGAAATTTCAGAAATTTTTTCAAAATTTTGGCCATTTTTGGAGCCAAAAGTTACTGTAATAAAATTGAAAATCCTTCTAACTTCTTCAAACTTAACGGATCAAACTGAAACTTTCACCAATGATGCCTTCAGCCATTTTCAATTATATTTTAATTATTTTTTAATTTTGGCCATTTTTGGCAGGATTTGTTTCTACAATAAAACTAAAAACCCTGATTACTTCTTAAACACTTAATGAATTAACACGAAAGTTTTTAAAGATGCTGAATGACATGTTCCGTAAGATTTAGAGCTTTCAGAAAATTTTCAAAACTTTGGCCACTTTTTGACCAAAAATGTTACTACAATAAATCTATAAATATAATCAATGTTCCTGAAACCTTCACTGACACATTTTGCACAATTTTATGCTTTTGCAAGAATGATGTAAAAGTTGTCCAATATGTCGTTCGTCCTGCTTTGTCAAATTTTTCCATTTTTATTCAATCTTTACTTTTATGTCCAATCTTTTCCGCCTGGTCCAGGACGGAGTCCGTCCTTGTTTTATCAAAAAATCAAATGTGATACAGAAAACTTTGTGTCTTGACCTATACAATATTTGTAATAAAAAAATTTCAAAAACTTGACAAAAGAATTTTTGTCCCATTTTTGCTACACTTAGATCGCAGGTTCTGAACGGAGGTAGTATCAGCCAAAAAAGCCTGAGACTCCTAGTACATGCTAGGGGGAAGGTGCTAGTATGATGTAGACAAAAAATTCACCAAATTAGGGCTAAAACAGCACTCCAGAGAGCGTTTTAAGTTTTCAGGCACTTTTATCCCCCCCCCCCCCGGTGATTTGGTCCTCAAAAAAGCCCGGTGAACGGAGGGATAAGTAACAAATCCCCATGAAAGTTTTACTAGTGCCTTTCTAATAAGTCAATATGACTTCTCACACAAATTAGTACTGTAAATTCTTCATAAAATTGGTCTGGTGAGCTGTGAAAGTTAATGTGGACTCATTCGACCAATACCCGGTCTGCAAAGAGTTAAGGTGAAATCTTATCCCCTTATTGACTTTGTGCCCCTTTTTGACTTTTCCGATCTGCTGGTTCAATTAGGGTCCTGTCTGTATCTGATTATATTTTCAAATTCCTTTAGAAAGCTAATATTAGGGTTAAATAGGTCGACTTCCTTCTTTTTTGGAAACAGACATTCTTCGCTATCTGATCAATACTTTCAGCTACTAAAGGTGCCGAACGAATATACGACATTTTTTAAAGACATTTTCTAGCGACATATTTTCTAATTTCTCCATTTTTTCCAAAAACAACATATTTCTCCCATATTTTTTCTACATATGAGATTTTCTTTTTTAAAACGACATATTTCCAAAAAAAATCCAATTCAGGCTAAGTCTTTCTTTTCACATTTCAATTTACCTAATTATATTTCATTACGACTATCATTCAATAAATCATTTTGGTTCATGATCAATTTGATGAATGAAAGTGAAGCTGAATATGATTCCATTAACATCATCGTTGATTTTAATTAGAAATGAGCAGAATCAGGGACTAAACTAAAATTTGTTTAAAATCAAATTGGGACTAGCTTAAAAGTTATCTTGAGGGCCAAAGTTATCCTGAACAAAAAGAAATTATCTGGCCATCTAACGCAAAACATTTTTGTATACGAGTTTACGAGTATACGTTGGTTTGATAGGCGTTACATAATATAAAAAAAACATGATTTGGTAAAAAATAAATTTGCATATGGGTGTGCTTTTGAGACACGTTTTTGGCGATATCTCGGCGATCGTTGGGCCGATTGAGGCGA
>JAOWAT010343279.1:0-31348 GCA_028571025.1 Longipedia americana | reverse complement strand
GGCTGAGGAGAGGAGTCGAACTGGGGACTAGGAGAGATCGGTGAGGAAGGAGTAGAATGGGAATCCGGGGATATAGGAGTCGAAACAGATGGAGAATAGTGACAATTTGACCATTCGCAATCTGGAAAAGGACGGGAAGGAGACTATTATGATTCAAAACTCTTTAAGTGAATAAAATGCAAGCAGATTAAATTAAAAGGGTGATGACAACTCAAATTTCAAGAAAGGCTAGACATTCCAATAGGAAATAAACGGTTACGAAAAATAGATTTTAAAACTGCAGTAGGCACAAGAAGAAGGAGATGACTAGGAGAAGAGACAGAAATATCTGAGGATAAAAGAGCTTAGTTAGAAGATTGAGGGTTTGGAAAGGAGTAGGAGGATTGCTTCCATTTCATCCGCAGATGTTGACAATTCGGGTGGAGTCACATCGCCGAGGAAGTCGGATAAGTCTGGGAGGAGAATGCCAGTTAACTATCGTGATATATTCAACTTTTATGCAAAACAAAATCAGTACATGGGACTGCAGGCCACTTTTGACAGAATGGTTCATGAAAATCAAACTATAAACTATCAAAAACTGGTTCATTTTCTGAGGGAATATGATCTTCTGCCACCTTCCTTACGGACACAGAAAAGTATCCATCATTTGTATGTAAAGTACTGTTCGAACACAAGGGATTTGAATTTTGAGGGTTTTGTACGTTTGTTGAGTCGACTGCCGTAGATAGTGATAGAGGGTGGTAGAGACATAGTGGAGAAGTAAAAGATAATGGATGACATACTATATGAAAAGAGTAGGGAGAAGAGCAAAAAGAAGACGAAATTATCGAACAAGCCGTTTCACGCGTTATAAAAGGCAGATTTTAGGATAGATCCCGAGAGTTTAAGATATGAGTTTAGGATTCGGGGATTGGGGGACAAAAGTGAGGAGCAGATTCTCTAATAACTGTAGCTAAGGAAGCATAACAATTAGTTGGAGAAAAAAAGGGCAATGAGGAGGAGAGAGTAGAAAAGACTGAGGTATTTGAGGAAACTGCAGTCTATAGACCCATTTGATCCGTTAGTTGTGGACAACTCTTTGTTGAAAATGGGTGATAAGATGGCGGTGGCCAGTCTGGAGAATATGGAGAAGTTTAGAGATAACAGTTTAGATTTGGGGAAGATGTTTGGGATTTAGGATGGGGACAGGGATTTAATGAAGGAAATCGAGTCATCAATGACTGGATCACTGGGAAATTCGGTATCCTTGAACACTAACGAGGGACAGAATTATAGAAAAAGACAGAAAGTCGATAGGGAGGAGATTGATAGGGTAAGGGAAATGGTTAGTGGTTCTGTCGAGAGGAGCTAAAATAGAATGAAGAGGATTAGACTTTAACCGATAACTAGTCCTAGAAAGTGATTTTAAAATTAAACAGAAAGAACTGTGTATTTGGTAGTCTATATATTCTTTTGTTTGAAATAAGTCCAGTATGAATAGGCCTCATAAGGTAGAGACACAATTTCAACTTAAAAAATATAATATTTGGATAGATAAAAATTGTATATGTAGCCTGACCAGACCGGTTATATTGACTTGAAGCGTCCAGGAACTTCAGTACATTTACAATAATAAATCCGAGACTAGTTAAAGCAGTTGCACTCCAAATATAAGAACAGACTGACATTTTTCGGTGGGCATCCTGTGTCGATGACGAGAAGCAATTGCCAGAGCATATTTTCAAAGGACAGTTTGTACAGTAATAAACAATCTCCATTTCTATTGTGCGAGAAGACAGATGGGGTGAGATACATAATGATAGTGACAAGGAGAGGACATTACTTTATAAGTAGATAAGGACAGAATGATGTTCAGGCATATGCTGCAGATTGTAATATAGAGAAAGACTGGCCGGGAGGACGAGCTCTAAATGGACCGACAACTGGATTTGAGTAAATAGTATAGATATTGGATGGAGAGTTGATTGAAGATGAGTGGTCGGGTAAGGAATAGAAAAAGTTACGATTTTTAGTGTTTGATGTACTGGTGCATTTGGGGGTTCAGGTCACAAAGAAAAGCTTAAAATAGAGGTTATAATGTGCGAATAAGTTTATGGAGGCAAACGATGCCAAGCGAAAGTTTCGGATGATGGCGTTGAAGGACAATGAAGACAGTGTGAAAATATAGGTAAAGGTGAAGGATTTTTTTAGATTGTTGAATTATAAGTTTTTGGTAACGAGGTTTTTACTGAAAAATTATATAAAATGTTTACCGCATGACAATGATGGGCTGATTTTTAATGACGAGAGGAAGGAGTATGTGTTTGGGCAGAATGAAGGTTATGTAAAATGGAAACCACCAGAGTTGAACACTATGGACTTTTTGATAGTACCAAATTAGAATTTGGTGGATCGGTTTGGGAGGAGAGTGGCTGATTTGTATCTGGGATTCAGCGATACTGAGGAAAGTGGTAGCTATACGAGAGTGTTTTACAATTTTACGATAGTGGAGGAGCAACATTTTGATGCACTGCTAGCAAGACAGGAGGCGATATTTTAGCGGGAGCTATTAGAGAACACGGGCACGAACTATTTCAGAGGAGTGATTGCTGAGTGTTCATTCAGGGAGACAAGTCTATAGCAGCGGGATATATTTAAGGGTCTGTTGCCGACAGGTATATAGGCAGAGTAGATTCAAGGAACGTTGATGAAGGCTGCAAATGATGAGGGGGAAGTGAAGACGATAAAAAAGTTGCAGAAGGCGATATATAGCAAATATTGGTGTTTTAATCGATGGAGAGATGACAAGAGTTTGCCGAATAATATGAGGATTGCGAGTAGGATTGAGCAGTCTATAGAGGACGACATTAGTGATAAAAAGTTGATGAAAAATAATCAGGAGTTGCATAAGGAGGTTTATGGGGTTATGTTGGATGTCTGAGAGTTTTTATGTGCGTGACTAGTTTTTTTGTCTATTTTTTTACGTACTTTGTACTTTGACTTGATTGGAGTATTAATAAAAACAGCGAATATAATAAAGACAGTGCATGGGAAACTAAAAAGTGAAATCGGTGAAGGAAGTTCAGTTAAGAGAATCAAGTCTTATGACAAAGATAATGTTGGGAGACGAAAAAAAGGTGATATAGCATTTGAAGAATGAGAACGTGGACTTGAGTTCGTCAATAAACGAGGTAGTTAAAAGATTATGAAGGAGGACAGATGGGTGACACAGTTATGCACTATGCGAGTTATAGGGGATTGAAAGTGTTACTGGAGTACTTGTTGAAAGAAAAAGCGAATTTTTAGATACAGAATTGTGTAAGTTTTGGCATATAATAATAGAGAGGACTTAGTGCGTTAGATGTGGCACAACCGCAGCTGAGAGAGTAGTTGATAGGGAAGATTAGGGGGGGAGTTTGAACATTGGATTTTTCGCTTATTTATATCGATTCTGATTTTATTGGATACTTTTTTTGGACCAAATATACAACTGCATACAAAGAATCAGTTAATAGTTTATGGGCACCTTTCTGCGCCTGAGCCGACCGTAGTAACCCACAGGGCAACGGGTTTGACTAAATCGTTGTGATATTTTTTAAATTAGCATTTATTGGTTTTAGGATCGTGACTGTGCAGTTTGCTAATTCCGGCTTAATTTAGTAGATTCTGTTTGAGTTAAAAAAGTTATGTGAGATAGTGCAGGACAATTGGTGATATGTCTTGATGAAGAAATAGGAAAGCATGGGGGCCAGCGTCGAAGGTATATCCAATTTTCGGATTAAGGACGGGGTTGAGGATGTGGTCGACAATGAACATTATTTGTCTGGAGAACTATTAGAGGTAGGTTATTGGAGGGTATGTGTCGAGGCAGATGGCGTGGAACTGATTGGAGTCCTGTATAAGATGTATTTGGTTACTTTTATTATGGTTTCGGCAATTTGCGAGAAATGTTCGTACTGCTATTACCTATTTTCACTTTGATGATAGACTTACAATTTTTCAAGAATGAATTTGCATCTTTTGGAGCAAATTTTGTTTCTGAGGGGGAGAAGCTATGAGGTTTTCGTTGACTGCAGCATTCCGGAAGTTGAAGGTATATCTTTTTGTTTTTAGTTGGCCAGTAAGATAAATACGTCGATAAACTAGAGTTTTTATGGAGGAATCACGGTTTTTGAGAGGCAATGAGTATTGAGCTATTGGAGGGCTTGTTATGAGAGATTCTACGATTTTTATTTTATGTATTTCTAGGGAATTCCGTTCCATTGAACTAGTCCTCCGTGGATCGAACGGGAGGCACTTCCGGAACCTCTTCTGGCGAGTTACGAAACTTAATTTTATGTGAAAATGTTTCCAAATAAGCCATTTAGAGCAGCGACTAGACAGGCAAGGCCTGAAGCACTGGATGCAAGTCCTGACCCTGTTGGAAAGGAGTTTTTGGACTAAATACTGAACCGATATTGTTCCCACTAAATTTTATTGATATTTTTAAATTAGCATTTTCTCTATTTTACCATTTGCTTAACTTTTTCGAGGATTCCAACGATTCTCTTGGAAAGAGGGTGCTTTTGAGAGTTAAGATATAGCACATCTTCTTAAAATTTGGAGAAAACAACGGTAGTTTTGGTGTATATATCTTTAGAGTTAAGAGTGAAGCCTACGTTGTCATTGTAGGGCAGGATATGGGTTTCGTCGTATTTTCCCCAGTATTTGACCCAGGCGATGTTTGGGGAGGTGATGTAGGTGGATTGGAGGTGAATCGGTTTTTGGGGTTAAGGGTGCATAAGAGTCAGTTTATAATTGTTTTTTCTATGTTTTTAGTGGGCAGGACAGGAGTAATTTATATGTGAAAATAATGACTGGAGTTATTATTATAAAAAATACTGTTAGTGAATTCGCAGAAAAGAGTTAGTAATGAGTGGAGTAGAGATAAGAACGCTGTAGAAATAGATAGCAGGGAAGAGGGCGACATTAAAGACATTGCAGGAGAAGTGTTAGTTACAGAATGTAAGACTTTTACTAAAAATGTAGAAAAAAATAAAATTGTTAAGAAAAGAGAATGAGTAATTGAAGACAACGGTGGATAAGCAGACTCAGAGAGATACTGCGATATTGTTGAATTCTAAGTAACTATCGGATGCGAATGCGAAGTTATAGAGCGCAATATCGTAGTTATAGCAGAAGTTGAGTCAGCCAATGACGATGGTAAGTGAGGGTGTTGGGGAGGTCCCTTCGATCGTTACGATAGGGACGACAACGATTACTTAGGATGTTTAAGAGTTAGACTTGGTGAATCAGGGGTTAAAAGATGAGGACATGTTGCAGATTGTTGGGTTTCAGAGTTTGAAGACTCTGATACTAGGGGAGAACTTGTTGACAGATGTGAGTGTGGGAGCGATATGCTAGAAAATGGTGAATGTGAGTAAGTTGTATCTAAATCATAACAGCTTTACGAGTTAAGGGTTGGCAAATATTGGGAAGTTGGTGAATTTGAGGCAGCTGGACATTAGGAACTGCAAGTTGGGGAACTAGTGTATGAAACACATATCTAAACTGAGTGATAGCTTGACGGAGATTTCGATGTCATAGAACAAGTTGAGTGACAAGGTTGGTGTGCACCTATCAAAGATGGGAAGTTTGACATATTTGGATATGACAAACAATGAGTTAACGGATGAGGGGGTTAAGAGTTTATTGAAACTGGAAAAGTTGACACATTTATATTTGAGTTGGAATAAGGTGACGGGGCCGGCGGTAAGGTGGATGGCAAAGGAGTTGGAGAAGCTGGTTGTGCTGGATGTTAGGTTTAACGAGGTTGGGAATTAGGAGAAGGAGGGAATTCGAGAGATGAAGAGAGAGTAGTTGCAGGTTTTTCTATGAGGAGAAAGTGATGGATTTATATGTGTATTTTTGTCAAAGTCATTGACTCATAATATTTAGAGTCATATTATCATGCGATTGAAGGAAAAAGGAGTCAATACTTATAATCAAAAATAAAAGCAATTTCCTTGAATAAGTGGAAAATCTAACGTTAATGTCTACAAAAACATCGTTCAAGGTGAGTCGAATTCACGAGAAGGAATTGAAGGCCTACTTTAAGAAACTAGGAATCACTATGGTGGCAAAGGAGACCTATTTGGAATGGAGTCGTAGGAAGAAACATGCCGAATTAAGTTGTAAGAGGGGTGCACAAAAGAGTGCTAAGGATGCTTACAGGCGGGAGTAGGGGTCTGTTGTTGGCAGTTGGAGGAAAGTGGGGAAAGGGGAATCCAATTAGGATTAGAGTGTGAAAAGGGAAGGGAATGATTGGAATAGGGCTGATGAGAAGGATGAGAGAAAGAAGGAGACTGGTAGTTTATCGATTGATAAGAAAACTCCAACTAAAGATACTAAATAGAGAAAAGTAGTGGGTCTGGGTTCTTGGAGGGGGAATTTCAATGAAAAGAGTGTATAGGGTCGAAGATTTCCAAAGCATAAAGCAAAACCAAGACGATCCCAATATTTGATTCAGTAGCGAAATAACATCATAAAGAAAATAGGTATTCGCATTTTTAGTATAGGTGGCTATCTTTGTAAACTATCAAGAGAGCAGCTGTTGACTATGGAAAACGAGGTAGTGAGTGATAAGTACATTCGATGGAATAAGAGAACGGGGAAAAAACATATTTCGCACAACTAGATGAGTGTTGAGGAGTTAAACTTATTGTATCAGTACGTAGAGGGGTGTGTGGAGAAGAATGAGGAGCCAGAGTTTGCTATTCCTCGGCACAAACCGAGAGGAAAGGGAAGTTGGGAAAGAAGGAGTTTTCGGAAGGATAAAGATGGGGATGAGTCGAGTTTTGAATTGGAGGATTCTTGTGAGTGACAGATTTATTTTTTGGAGTCTTAGTTGATTTCATTTGTAAAATTAAAATTATAAGTTAATGATCGGTAAAAGGTAGCAGTTGAGAGTATTTTTTCCATTTTATTGTAAAAAACAAAATATTTTGTTAACGGAGCAAATAAGTTTGAAAAAAAGAGTTAAGCGCATTTGACGTTATGAATATTTTTTTGTCGAAAATACGAAATTATAGAAAAAAACTTTACATTTCGACTTAATTAGTCTATAATTTTCGATTTGCTTAAGAAGATTGAATGTTTACCCAGAACTGGAATTTTTATTACTGGGGACATCCCAATTATAGTGTTGGGCACGTTTATGAACAGCCGTCCGTGTTTTTCTTTCCGAACATGAACATTTAAAATAATGAGGGAAGAAAGTGGGAAATTACCGGTGGAAATAAATTTGAAAAATAGGTAATTCCTAATCAATCAGGAAACTAGTCTGAAAAACTGTAGGTTTCGACCAAAAAAGTCGTAAAAGCGGGAAAATATGAGGACATTAAGCTCGAGAAGATTAGAGAGCTGACGGAAACTGATATTATGGGGTTGATAAATGTTTATCGAAAAATAAATTGGACTGAAGAAATGGATCAGAAACTGCTGCAGTTGGTCAATGAGAAGAAGACTGGTTGGACTAAAATTGCTAAAGTATTTCCTGGTGCGACTTAGAAGATGTGTGTGACCCGTTATAAAAGACTTTTAAAAAAGTAGAAGAAATACTGGACACATTAGGAAGATCGAGCTATTATTGAGTTAGTGGACACGATAGGGGAGGATTGGAAATAAATCAGCAGTCGTTTACGCGGTGGACTATTTGATACGGTCTCGGTTCGCAATCCGAAACAGATTCGTGAGCGTTACATAAACATTTTGAGACCGTAAATTCGACAGTCGACGTGGAAATTGGAGTAAGACTTGAGTTTGATCGAATTGGTTGAGAAATATGGGCATAAATGGAGGTTATTTTAGAAATACTTGCCTGGAAGGTCACAGAATAATATAAAAAACAGATTTTACGGAAGGATAAAAAAGATTTATGAAAGGAAGAGGGAAATTATGAATGGCTAGAATCTTGAACCTCACACCCGTAAATGAATGATTCGATACTCCTGAATTATTATTTTGATTTTTTTAGAAGAATGTTTTTGTTATTTGGATTGATTAGTTAAAATGTGTTCATATTTTATTTAACTCAATTTTATGACTAAAAATAATGGGAACAAATTGAACGCAATAATCATATGTCCTCATGTGAAGCTAGAGACTGGTGCGAAATACTCCTTTTGATTGGGTCTGAAAGTCAAATCCTAGTTTTTAAGGAAATCTTTAGGCCAAGCGCACGCGTGTCCAATAATTTTCGTTCTGAGGTCTGCATAACGATTGATATTAGCCTTTTTCTAGAGTTATCTGACTTCAGAGCATACAGTAACTGTATCATCAGGGATACATCCGAAAACCTATCGATAAATTCTGGTGTTGTTATTAGCGTTATCGATCATTTTTCTCCAGACTTATTGAGACATGATATTTCTGCTTTCTTGTTCTGTGAGATCGAAGTGCTATTGGAAGAGTCTCGCTCTCAAATTGAATGATTTGTCTCCATTTGGAGGCTCGTCCACAATGATGGCAATTTAGCTGTCCCTGGATCCGAGAAGACTTCGATCGTTTATGTTAGCAGAGCCGATAATGAATCTTTTATCGTCGACGATCATGAGTTTGCTATGAACATAGATGATCTAGGTAATTGGAACACCTTATAAGACGCAACTTTGCCTCGGACCGAAGAAGTAGATGTATTAGTCGACGTTAGGGATGTGGGCGAGACGTTTGTAAAGTGCATCTGGGCCACGTGAGATGGCTTGGAATTGATGATGGACTTGTATTCTGAGTACGGTAGAATTAGGATCGGTGATGTCTCCTTAGAACCCGGGCAGAAGGGGCATGACGATGATGACTTTGAAGGGTTTTTTCTAGTCGTAGGCTCTGCAGATTCTCTTGGCGAGAGTATCGACAATTTTATTTTCCAGTCCCATAAAGAACTGATTTTAGATGTAAATGAAATGCTCTGACTATTTGATGAGTTATTGATAGGCATTATGAATGGATTGCTCATGATTGTTGGCTTTGACGCCGATACTCCACGGTGATGCAGATCGACACATTTGTTGTTTCTAATATCCGCATTTCTGTCCTGGCCTTTTGTCAATGAACAGTTCGTTGATAATGATTTGTTACCCGGAGACTAGCACTTTGAATTTGTTTTTCATTTTTTAAATTGCACCTTAGTTTGATTGCTGCTACTTTGATTAGACCTATTGCATGTAACTTTTCATTTACTTCTGAGCTTTTACTCCTTCGTAATTTATTGCTTATTTGAAACGGTTTTTTGTGTTTTCATAAAATTTTACGCTGTCAAATTAGAGTTATTACTTCACGAAATACCAGTATTGGACGAAGTGACGTAACATGTCGATTACACTGTCGCCTCGGAGCTGGACAGCGATGTCGTGCCATGGCATTCTGGGCTGGAAACTGGTGTTCAGATAGGTTTCTTTGTATCTTCTGGGCTAGCAGACATCCTTTATGCGATAGTTGTTAAACTAAAGACCGTCCCAGAGCTGAGAAGGGTCGAACATGAAGTGATCAGGAGTGTCAAATCTTCCGTAGCATATGTCTAGTCCGCCCATGAAGCCGATTCTTTGATCAATCACAACCATTTTTTAATGATGGGACCACAAAAGAGGAATAGCACCGTTCGGATGTCTGACAACCTGGATGTTTTTATGCATGCCTTCAAAGATTTCCTATACGTGCTAGGAATCGTTGTTTACAAAGCCTTTAGGTTACATGAAACAGATAACAAAAACTCGGACACCTCTTTTGGCAGCAGCTTATAGAGCTCCATCGAGTCTGTATGTTTTGTCGGTGATTGGTCCTGGTCTCCTAAGTCTGAAATAGGGAGTGATCATCCATCCAGTCATACAGATTTGGAACTGAGCTCTAGATATTTCTTAGTACAGATCATCGTAATATTAGAATCCATCGTTATATAGCTTGGAATCGCAGTTTTCTCTGAACTGAGCATAGCTTTTGAATCTGTGAGGCTTATTATAGGAAGATTATTATAGAGCTTTGCCGAGTGCACAGCCGAAATTGATGGCTTTGACATAGTTATCATAGAAGGAGACTACAGTGGCTTAGTGGTTGCAGGATTGGATGGTGTATGAGATGAAGTTGTCGGCGTCTTTGTTTCTTTTGATTTACATTTGATTTGTAAAGGGGATCATGTGGCGGATACGAGATTAGAGGAGATGGTTGTCGGATTTGAGGATACCTTCGGAAGTGATGGTGACAAAATAGTCGCGTGCAGTTTATTTTTTGGCTTATGAGTTGAAGAAGCCGAGGATTTTGTTTTTGATGCCCGGTGCCTTATTAATTTACATTTGTTGGTAGATTTGCATATGCCCTATTTGATGAGTGAATGGATACATTTGTCGATGGGTACGCAGTGTTCAACAAAAATCATGAAGTCCTCTGTTTTCCTGAGATAGGGTTGATCTCCGATGTAGTTGAGCCATTTGATGAAGGTGTCGACAAATTGTGGTCCTCCGGGCTGCATTCTTTTGAGAGAATGATAGGTTTGATTGAGATCGTTGGAGTTTGGGGACTGTCTTTATTTCATGGACATCATTTAATCCATTTAGTTGTCGAATTACATGATGAAGGCCATGATTTAGTCGGCATTTTTCCAGAGACTATGTTAGATGAGGGAATAGTGTACAGCCACTGTTTGTTGTCGGGTTGCATGTCGCAATTGATCAGGTAGAGATTTTAGCTCATTATGTGTTGAACGAGTGGTGATATTATCGTTAGCAGCTCGGGGTCGTATCGTTGGAGGAATCTCTGGTATGTGGTCACGTCCACTATTTTGAATTTGATGCAGCTCAGAATTTCGTATGGTGGGGCATCGGTCAGTTATATCTGTGTTTTCTGCATTTGTGGGAATCTGATCTATTTTCAAAAATAATATCTTGAAATTTGAATAAAACTTATTTCAAATTAATCGAAAAAACTGGATATCAAAGTGCAACTGTATTCTGGATCAGGAGAGAGAAAGAACTATGGAAAAAGTGTAACTTCTCTGAGGTTGTATTTTTTTTACCAATTTTAATCAATTTTAGTATTAAATAATTAACTCTGTAAACTGGATTAAAAAAGTAGAAGTGAATGGGACTGAAATCTAGAAAGGGTAACGGTCAAAAATCGATAGATAATAAATCTAAGATTGATTTTTCTTATTTGGGAAAAACCAATTGGGAGGAGTTGGAATCTGCGATAATAAGGCAAACCGTTAAGAGGAAAAGGGAAGAAAAGAGTCTAAACAAGAGAAAGGTTTCTTCTCTTATTGATGGGGTGCGTAAAGATTTCAGGGAGAGTACTGCTCTCTCTTCACTAAGCACAATCATAAAAACGGATTTGAAACCGAAATATCGGTAAAAATTGGCAGGAAAGTCTGAAAAGAGAAGCTTGAGCACTACAAAGGATCGATAACGTTCCAATGGAAGGGTTGGGCTGACTATTCCCAAGAAAAAACCAGCTAGTGCTTTGGGAAAGACGAATAGGCAGTAGCTATAAGTATCAATAAATTTGTAGAAGGAGAATGAGAAAAGCGGGATAATGAGTAGTTTATAGGCAGCCATTCAAATTTTTTAGGATAGATCAAAAGAAACTCTAAAGTATATCAGGATTTTGGAGCAGCGACTACAATAATACGATATGAAATCGAGCTTGGGACCTTTGAAACAGAGCCAATCTTTGCGATTAGCCGATTGAAAATCAATGGTTCAAAGCTGACTGATACTTAATAATTTGATACTATTTATTCATTCACTTTTCCACTCATCGGAACAGAGTGTTGATGATTGTAAGCTGATACAAAAAATTGTTGACATAATATGTTAATCCCGATAGAACTGATCATTGGTCACCAACAACATCTTCTATATCCATGCCTGGATCCTGGTCCCTTCGCTAACGTTATGGGGATTCTGATTGTATGGGTTATTATTTTCTTTCCGATGCTGGGGATGGAGGTGGCGACTGTTTCTTTTCTCTTTCTTCCTCCTTCTCTCCCTAACAGTTGTTTTACTCGTTGTCTGACTGCTCGTTTTGTTCTTCTTACATTTTCCCCTTATCGCCTTAGCCTTTTTACTCTGCGGGGGATGGTGGTTAGTTGACTCCACCTGGGGTTTGAGCAGGCTGCTAATCTTCATCCCTCATTTATTATTCTTACTCCTAGTCACTGCCATTCTATTCCTCGACATCCTTCTTTTCCGCTGCTGGCTATTATTGCGGTTAGGATTCTTAGTTATCGTCTGACTAGCTTTGTTGTTATTCATCGCTCTATGGACTTTATTACTCCTCTTCGCCCTATGGTTTTATCTCTGAGTTTTTTGCGGGCGATTATTATTTTTTGTCTCCAGCTTATTACGACTATAATAGATTTCTATATGCTACTTATTTTTTTTCAGGTGAAGGTGGTCTCTTTTACTCTGCAGCTGGTTATTCGTCCATTTTATTGGAGTCTTTGTTAATTTCAACTCCTCCTATAGCGTCATCGTGCTGTTCGTCTTTTTTTTCAGATTTTTTATCATCTTATGCTTTCCCAGCTTAATCCTTTTATTATTTTTTGTTAGCCTTCTTTTTTGGTTCTTTGGGTTACTTCACCTTCTTTACTTATTTTTTTTCTTTGGGCTTCTTAGCTTATTTGGGTGCTTTCTACTATTTAGCCTTTTTTTATTTGGATTTTGACCGCTATTTTGGTTACTTACTCACTTTTGGTTCTTTCGCGGGCTTGGCAGACTTTTCAGGTGTATTTTTCTTTGCAGGAGAAGCAGGTTTCTATTTCGCTTACTTTGCTTATTTTGCATTTTTGTTTGTTTTAGTAGGCTTGGAGGGACTTTTTGGTTTTTCTTTTTCTTTTTCTTTGTCTTTATTTTTGCTTTTTTCCTTTTATTTCGATACTGAGGCTTTTGGTGACTTTTAAGCTTTTTCAGCTTTTTCCTGCTTTTGCTCTTTTTTCGGTTTTTAGGTGTTCTTAGCCTTTGAAACTGCCTTTTTAGGGATTGATTTCGATGATTTTGTCGCTTTTTTTGCAGGAGAGGATTAAACTTTTGGAGCGGGGCCCCTCTTTCCTTTCTTGGGCTACTCAGTCGGAGAACTCTGTTGTTTCTTACCTTTTTTTTCTTATGCCTTCTGTACTGGTTTTTTGGCTGGAGATTTGGAGACAGATGGGCTATCTCTGTTCTTGGCATTTTTAGGCTTTTCTGGGGTATCTTTTCTGCCAGTTCTGGAGCGAGTAGCTCTTCTGGGCTATTAGGGTGCTTTTTTGTTCGGCTTGGCCTTTTTCTAAACGGACTAGTTGTCGTCACCTTTGATTTTGCGTCCTCGAGTCATAGTAAATTTTAACTCCTGAAAGGTTTGAGTTTTTGAGTTGAATATATTATGTGATTGAGAAATAACGAGGGTTTATATAATTTGTGGGTTAGATAATTCCATTATATACATCCAATCAGATTAGTGGTTTTTGTGGTTGCGACTGTGTTGGGTAAATGCTGATTTTATTCTTTATTAATCGGGTGATTCTGGGGTGTATGTTATTTCGTAATGGAGGGAGTTGATTCCTGAAATAAGTTTTCCTCGAGTGAGTTTGTTACCACCAATCGGATAAACGGCAGAGATTTTTTAAATTGAAGTTTGATGGAAATTTTGGGCTTGTTAGCTCTCGAAGATGGGGTTTTTTCAGGGGGTGCTTGACAGTTTTTAATTTTTGAAAAATTAAATAACATTATGGATTTACGATTTTGGGGGCTGGTGCGGGCCTAATTTGGGTTTGAAGATCTTGAGATCGATTGGTAATTTTGGGAGTGTAAAGGATTTACAGAAGAATTCCATTATCTTTTGTCTATAGAATTTTTCTTAAATTTCCAGATCCAAAAATACTCCAATATGCACTGTGGGCGATCTCTTCGGAATAGTTGGCTTTCTTTCGTCTACTGGTATATGTGTGAGACCCATGCTAGAAGTTGATTGGATTTTGTTTGCTGGTTCGTTTGAATTTGATTTTTAGGAATCAATGTTGGATGATCATCGAGGGGGGAAAGCGAAGGAGGTTTTTAAGTAAATGGGGAAGGATAAAATGGTGAACTGGTAAGGAGTGATTTCATTTGAGAGGGGGAGGCTAATTAGTGGAGGCCGGAGAGCAGAGATAATGGATGTTCATTGGGAGGAAATTTTGTTATGAAAACAATTAGTAAACAGGAAAGTTGGGGATGGGAGCTAGGTCAGCTGTAGCTTTGCCATTCCATAGTGAAATACCTGGAACATTGTCTTTCAGTCGTTATTTTGAGAGTTTATTGTCAGAATTGTTTTTAATTAAAACAGGCTTAATAAAGCATGCGAAACACGCGTTTATCACCAAGTAAAGATCAATTTTCCGTCTCTTGAGTCAAAATTGGTGGCAAAGTTGACTTTCAAAAAAACACGTCTTTCAATTTTTTTTGATAATTTTTTAAAGAATTAATAAAAATGCCGTTGGAGAATACTTCAGAACACAGAAAAAGTCGATTTTTGAGAAGAACGATGTATGATGTCACAAATCATTTTTTTGGTTAGATATTTGCGGTGAGTTTATCGAAATCGGGTCCTCTTTAAAGCTTGATGGTAAGTTTGGGATTGATACCTCTCGATTTATCAGATTTAAGATCCTAGGAGCTGATTTTGGCCATGGTAGCGATGCCGTTCTTGGAGAGGATTTGTGAGAACTTGGCGACGAGGGAGATACATTAGCCCATCCCTTCGATTTGCACAGATCCGTGTTTTTTCATGATGACCTTACAGAGGAAGAGGCCTTCGTTGAGACGTGTGGATCTACGAACTCTGTAGACATTGGTTTCATTGAATTGGCGCTATTCTTTGTTAGCCTATTTGCTCATGACGAAGATTCGGGAGTTGTTGAAGTCTTTTTTGTATTAATTTTGAATTATAAGTGTGTGGAATTGGGTGGAGGGGTGTGGTGGTATAAGGAATAATCAAGAAATTATGAAAATAAAAGATCGTTAAATGATGTAACCATATGGACGAATCTTTTATTGGTCAGCTGCATCCGCTCGAATATTAAAATTATTACTTATAAAGAGAGATTGCCTCCTACCCTTGTTAAAAAGAAGGGATAATAGAGATAGATATAGTAATCAAATGCAGATTCAAAACATGTATCAAACTGTAACCAACCCTTCAGATTTGCGCTTCAAGGAGTACGTAAACCCCCGTGAGTATTTGGACCCGAAGAGACAAATGATGGATGAGTAGTTACAGAAAAAATTGAAGACGCAGCGTCAAGGAAAATTCAAGCCAACAGTCAAGCATAAACCGTGTTTTATGGACGAAATAGTAAGGCCTATCAAAGATAATCCAAGTCCATTTAAGTACAGGACTCAGGGGAATATGTTGGCTAAAAGGACTAAGTCTGCCGAACTGCTGAACAAAATGAGACCGGATTCGAAGAAAAAGACCTATATTGATGATATTGAAAGTTAGCAAAAGAAGTTCAAGCATCCAGGGATCGGAAAGTATAATCTGTTGGAAGCACCGAAGACGGCCAGACTGACGAAGCATGCGCCGGGGGAGAAGATATCGCATATGGACAATGTGCAGAGTTTGGCGGTCGATGTTCCAGGAGCAGGGATGCATAACCCACACGTATTATTTTGTTTTTTATTAACGTAGAAATCAGTGGAAAAATTGGCCATGAACCGTACGGATTATAAATTTTTTCAGAATAAACATCAGGAGGAGGAAAAGAAATTGAAGAGGTCAATGTCGACTAAACTGGGACCGAGCACATATAAGCCAGTTGTGTACGGTACTTTTGATAGTTTGGCGAAGAATAAGTCGAGACAAGTGTCGAGGTGGACTCATGGGGAGATTGATAGAAGGAAGGGTGCCAGGGCTACCATGAAAAATCCCAGTCCTGCCGAGTATGATCTGATCAACCAGTGGATTCAGAGTCCATCCAAGGGAGAACCTCCAATTGGCCATCTGAAAATATTGGAGAGGTGCACTAAGAGTGCACGAGGGTTTAGTGTGTATAATTGAAAATAATGGGATTGTATGATAGTAATATTTCTAAGTTGTCTGGATTTAGTTACTTATGGTCGATAAGCTATTTAAAATCGATATATTTTTGTTTTTTTTGTGAGTAATGAATGTAGATTGCGCAGTTTTTCATAATACTTATCATTTTTCTTTTTATATGGAATAGTGCCAAAGTTTTGTAAGGTATGAGGCAGAGTTAAGGGCAAAGCTTAAATAGGCGGGATATATCGCAGAAGTAGATGAAAGATGTATAATGCTTTTTGGGATGAAAGAACAAGGGAAAAGTGCTCTTGCCAGGGTATTATTGGGGAATAAGAGAGTGAAAAGATAATATTAGGAGCCTAGTAAGAGTTAGAACGCTGAGAATGAACATTTACAGTACTCAAGAGAAATATACTTGAAATAAAAAAGTCCGGGACAGTATATTGGGGTGGTTGATGGGATAGAAATCTGTGTTGATAGCAAAAAAATTGCGAGAAACGGGGTGTTCATCCAACATTTACTGAAAAAGTTTAAGGGTGAAGTTGGTTTGGTGTTGGTGATGGATGCTTCAAGTGTATAGGAAGCGGCAAGGGTGAAGGAAAACATTTCACTGTTCTTGTAGTATTTTAATCAGGAAGATGTGTCGTAGGTAGTCAGTCGAACGACAATAGCACTGACAAATTACGATAACGAAGTGCATGAAGGATAGCTAAAGAGTTCTTTAAAGGCACTTAAGAAGGACAAATAGCTGATGAAAGACGGGAATTTCAAGAGTGTGATTGAGACTATGATGAAAGAGAAAGATAGAATTTTGTAGTTGGAGAGTCGAAAGTATGACGAGACAGAGTGTGGATAACTGTTGGAGAGGGTGTTGGGAAATATGAGAGGGAGTGGTGGGTTGAAGATTGTCGATTTGAAAGTGAACATGTAGGATGTCTATGAAGGGATTAAGATGGCATATACTGTGTTTTACGATTCGATGGTCAAGGTTTTGAGGATGCTTGGGGAGATGGTGAGGTTTTATTTTGTGAGCAGCGATCAGAGGGGTCAGATTTTGAGGGACGAGATATCGGAGGTTGGTCGTGAGATGGGGATGCAAGATATCGGAATGAATATTCGGAGGAAGCTAAAAAAGGAGGAGGTAAATGAGTTGGTAAAGATCAAGAAAAAAGATTTGAGTAACTATAAGATGATTAAAAAGTACTTGAACGAAATTCTGAGTGTGATTGAGGAGGAGTAGACCTCGGAAATGATAAAAGGGCTCAATGCTGGACTGGACTGGTTTGAAACGGGGTTGGCGATGCTGCATAACTATGCCACCGAGAGGAAGTCGAAAGTCAGCTATTTCAAAGACATTAGGTAGGAGTCGATGGGAATGCTAGAATTTCTGGACCATCAGAGTTAATAATAGTAATAGCAGCAGCAGCAGGAGGAGGAGGAGGAGGAGGAGGAGGAAAGATAAGGAGACTGGATCGACGAGAAACAGCTGTAGAAGATTCATAAGGAATAAAATGAGTTTATTGAAAAATTGAAAAAAATGCCAAGTC
The DNA here is from genome assembly GCA_028571025.1 of Longipedia americana. Taxonomy (NCBI): domain Eukaryota; kingdom Metazoa; phylum Arthropoda; class Copepoda; order Polyarthra; family Longipediidae; genus Longipedia; species Longipedia americana. Next base: position 13,802 of record JAOWAT010343279.1, on the reverse strand, counting down.
GTGTGCGAGCATTAGACATGTGTTTTGAGGAGATATAGCAAGCAAACAAGGAAAAAAACAAGGTGCACTGTAGTGGTGTCATGAGGGGTGGATTTGTGTACCTGACTGAAAATTTTTGTGAGGTGCTAATGTATAAGTAGGCGATTCAGTGTATGATGTACTGCAGAGATTACTAGGGGATTCGTCGAGCGTTGTGGGTTGGAGTGAAGGAGGATGTTTGCGTGAATCGCAATTTTTTGAATCAGGTGTTTAAGTTGGGATGGAGTGCAGGGCAGGTTGAGTTGTGCTACGAGTGTTTGGGGTATATGAAGAGGAAGTGCGTGAATGATAAGGAGATCCAAATGGTGAATCAGATGGTGATTGAAATTAGCAAAATGGTGCATGGAAGGATGGGGAGAGTGGGAAAGGACGAGAAGTTCCATTGGAAGGGGCTGTATGAGAGAAGAGGGGAGATTACTAAGAGGTTTTCACTTTTGAGGGAGAGAATGGATGTTAGAGAGTGATGATACGAGGGTATCGAGGTTTGATTTTGATTTTAAGGAGAAATACTTGTTTTTCATGAGTAGCAATATGTATTAAATGCATGAGTCGTCAAATTCATTTGAAGCTCCAAAAGACATTAAAATGTAGATTTTGATGAACGTTGGGTAAATGAAGGGTTGGTTTATTAGGTTTTTAAAAAAATGAAAGTTACAAACTGGGTAGCTTCTATAACATGAGTATATAAAATAAGTTTTTGAATAAGGAAGGGTGAGTTGTGGATGAAATCGAAAATATAATGTAAACGGATATTTGATATGCAGAGTTAACGGTGTGTAAAAACTTTAGGTTGATCCGTAAGTTGGGTACGGGTGCGTTTGGGGAGATATACCTGGCTCAGAATAAATCTAACGAATCATAGAAATATGCTGCGAAGTTGTAGTAGGTGAGCACAAAGTTTCCGCAGCTATATTTCTAGGCGAAGATGTACAAGTATCTAACTTCTTCGGGTTCGGTGCAGGGAGTGCCCAAGGTAAGGGATGATCATTAATTTGAGGGTAGATATACGCGATGACGACTTAAGGACAGTTTAATATAATGTTGATGGAGTTGTTGGGGTCGAGTCTGTAGGATTTGTTCATGTAAAATGGGAAGCAGCTGTCGTTGAAAACGGTACTAACGGTAGGCGAGCAGATGATAGAACGGATCGAACATTTGCACGAGAGGCAGGTGCTGCATCGGGATATAAAGCCAGACAATTTTTTGATGGGGATAGGTAAGAATGCACATTTGGTGTATGTGGTAGACCTGGGTTTGTCGAAGAAGTACATTCGGGAGGGCAAGCACATTCCGTACAAATAGGGGAAGTAGCTGACCGGTACGGCCAGATACGCATCAATAAACACGCACATGGGAATTGAGCAGTCTCGGAGGGATGATGTGGAGTCGATTGGATATGTGATGATGTATCTGCTGAGAGGGATATTACCTTGGCAGAACATGAAGGCCAAGGACACCAAGACCAAATATAAAATGATAATGGAGAAGAAGATATCTACCCCACCTGAGGTCTTATGCAAAGGGTATCCTGGATAACTGGCGACCATGATATCCTATGCTAGGGAGCTCAAGTTTTAGGAAGCTCCTGATTATCCCTATTTGAAAGGGTTATTGGCCACAGCCAGGAAGAAGAGTGGGCTGGAGATGGATTATGTCTACGAGTGGAGCAAGAACGGAGGTTAGGGGAATTTGCTGCTGTCTAAGAGGAGTTCTTTAAATAAGTGCAAGCAGTAGAAGGAATAGGAAAAGGAAAAAGAAAAAGAAAAGACTAAAGGGAAGGTCGTGGAGGAGAAGAAGCCTCATTCACAGCAGAAGTTAGGAAAAAACGGGGTGAATAGCACAATGTTGTCAAATCAGAATAAGGGGAAGGCTACGAATATGAGTAGGAATCTGAATAAGAATTAGCAGACTGTTCAAAAACCCAATTTTATCGAGACTTTGGCAGGACAGAAGATCTCGGGGCCGAAGATATCGGTGGTAAAGAGATGATTCATTAAAGAAATATAATCTCTGATGCTTTTATATCTATGTAATTATACGGATTTATTCGTTTTAAAAGAAGACTTGCTAAGACTAGTGATATTCTTTTGAGTTAGAAAAGAAAAAAGAAAATCAGCCCGAGTTATTATATTTTTAGGGGATGCTGTAATAGCACAAAAAATACGGGCATACCAACCTAAGGGATGCGATCGAACCGTGGTCAGACGACACATAGGCCTTGCCGATGACAATATTTGCGAAGAAAAAGAGGAGTAGACCGTGTCAATAGTAACAATCCCGACGATATTTTGGCAACAACACAAGAGGGGTTGGACTAAATAAAGCAAACAAACAATTTACATCCTCAGTAATCATCATAAAGAACAATCCCACAGAAACTAAAACAGCAGTTCAATCTCCGGTTTCAAGGACACCAATTGGCAGCTCTGTAGATCTAAAGGCAGGGTTCACCAATAAAAACACGGGCTTTTTCATGGACCGCACAAAATCTACGAAAGTGATGAAGACTTCAGAACATTTGATTGGGAGGAACGATGCTAAGAGCAAGAAGGGAGAAGAAAGAAAGACTATGCAGTTGCCGGCTAGAGGTGTGTAAGATTGGTTGAGAGTTGGCGGAGGAAATCTCAAGAAAAGACTGATGGATAAGGAGAGAATTGAAAGTTGGAATAAGGCGGTGAGAAGGCATGGGAGAAGGGCAAATGAGGGAAGGGATGGTGTAAACAAGGGTTTGTCTATAGAAAGGAAGATATATTTGTTGAACCACATTAGCTTTCCTAGTCAGAGTATAAATGCTTTGACTCGAAAGTCTTGCGAAGGAAGGAAGCTCAATATCATTGGATGCATTAGTAAGGACTGAGCATGGTATTTTTTCATAATATTATTTGGAAACAAGTCAAGAAGTTTCTCCAATTGGAGGATCAGAGTTTTTATTTGGAAAGTTTATGCAGTTGCAGAAACTTTTATTTATAATACACTTATATTCTTGACCAGTAAAGATGAACTTTACTACGGCCCCGGCGTACTCTATAAAGGGAACTGGAAAGAAAGGTATGAAATAGGCTTATAGCATAGAGATTAATAAATTGACGGGGGAAGATTTTGCAAGTCCTGGTCCTCTGTATAATACGTTTGGGTTGGGCGTAAAGAGTAGGAGTGCCAGTTATGGCATTGGGAAAGCTAAGAGACTGTAAATAAATCACCAGGTAGAGAGAACTCCTGGTGCGAATCATTACAACCCCGAGAAGAAGTTTAAGGAAGTGAAGCATGCTATACCGAGGGGAGAGACTGCGGAAAAGTATGATGAGAATCCGGATCCAGCTGTTTACTAGCCTCAGAATAGTTATGTTAAGCAGAGGATAACCAATTTTACGATGGGGTCGAAGTATCCTGGGTTTACATAGAAGAATTCGAAGACTCCTGGACCTGGGGATTACGACAAGAATGTTGAGAATATCATGAGAAGTTCACAAAAAAGTAGGTTTGGGAGTGAGAAGCGGTTTTCTTAGAGTAAAAGCGGGGCTTTGGGACCTGGAGATTATGATATTAGTTCTAGTAAAGTTTTTTTGAAACCACAAGGCAGCTTTACAAGCGGAGAAAGACAGCCTGTAAAGGCTTTCGAAACACCAGGACGTAACTATTTCACAATTATATAGCCAATGCATACGCGAAAGATTCTTTTATCGAAGTTAATATGAAGACAGGAAAGGGGAAGACAATAGCTGGTCGCTTGTAAGGTGCGATGAAAGACCATTCATAGACAACGGATGCATTTGGAAAGTATGGAGTAAACTCTCTGGACGAAAAGTATCATAGGAGTCATTCATTGGGTAAGATTGGTAGGTAGTCCCGTATTAAATCAAGTCGTTAGGTGAAGCCTGGGGTCGGGATGTATAATATCGGAAAGTACGGAGATAAGAATTCTCCGAGACCTTTCTTACACACTGCGAGATATGAATCTCATATGTCCTATGCGAATAATCCTGGACCGGGAAATTATGAAACAAAGGAGAGGGAAGGGGTGAAATATTCGATACCAAGAGCAAAATCTACGACGGGTATTAGTTAAAATCAGGGGTTTCAGAATCCGGGGGTGGGAAGGTACAAAACTACGAATGGGATTGAGGGGAATCGGGGGTGGAGCACTGGGAGAGGAGGAAGGACAGATTTTGTGTCGAAAAATACTGCCGGAGTTGGAGACTATAATGTGCTGGAGAAGAAGACTGGAGGAATAAGTATTCCTAGGGGAAAGAGACTGTTATAGATTAAGAGGAGTCCAGGTCCCGGGGATTATCATCTGCAGTCAACAGTCGGGAATACTAACCACTACAGTAGATACGTGAGTTGATCAATTTTAAGCTGATTATGATAGTAATGGACATGAATGAATAAATTTAATTGGAGTGAAAAATATTTGTTGAGCTATATTTTAAAAATAAACAACCAGGGTTCGTGTTGTGAGACTGAAGAGTGTGCTAATCGATGCATCATATTGAAAAACGGAGGAGGTAATGGGTGACTGAATAGTATATATAGTTAGTTTTAAAGATCAGTGATTCTGAAATGGAGGTAGAGTCGGGATTCAGATTCTTTTCATCCATTTTTTCTTGTTATCATTTTCTTTTTTGATAGCTTGCGTGGGCTTTTACTCTTCCGCGAAGGATTTTGTTTTATTGACGTTCTGTGGGATAAATGAAAGAGTATACATTCTAGAGGGTTTTAAGTTATTTGGGCATGGCATGAAGTTAGGTGATTAGTTTAGCGTGTTTGAAGTAATCTTCATAGGCTTACATGAACATTTTCCCCGCTTGTTAGTTCAGTGCGCTTTCAGGAAACGGTACGATTAGAAGGCACTTGATAACCTGTGATAGGGACTCTTTTGTACTTCTAGAATGTTGTAGATAGACCAGGCAGTCGGGTCCCAGTCTTTTTTCAACGTGTTGACGCAGATCTATCCTTTTTCGGACACATTGGGATGGAAGATTTTCGTCATGAAGTAGCCTTTTGGCGGGTTGTTAGGGAAATCGTTCTCTATAGCGAGTTTACAGCGGAAGAGCCCACCTTCGTAGGGAGTGCCAGTGGGGCCTTCGATGTCGGCTTGTATGTCGGTAAGATCTGCTTCATTGTAGATTATTTTGACGCCTGCGATAAATGGGGGACTTACAATCGGGGCTTTTTTTGAGACACTACTGGAGCTGTTTACCGATCATGATGGTTATTTTTGGGTTGATTCCTTGCTGAATTAGGTCGTTTGTTTTACCATTTTTGGGATTTTTTTGATTAACTATAATGAGAAAATTATTATTTGTAACATACTTCTGACGAAACAGTTTAAAATATTGGATTATTATTTTTTAGTTTTATTCAGGATTTGGGAGTTTGTATTATGGAATATCCAGAATATGAGAAAACGCGTCTCAGTAAATAAATATTCGTATTGAAATATCATATTGTTGGGGTCTCGGTATCATCATATGGATGCGCAGTCCTTAAAGAGAATTTTTTGAGTGATAGTTTGGGTAGCTTTTTGGATCTATGCAACCTAAGCAAATAAATTTTGGAGGATTAGATTGCGAGTTTAGCAGTCTAAACCTGTTTTTTTGGATTTAAGGTTACTCTTTAAAAGGGTAAGCTCTTGTGAAATTCGATTGATTTTGGATTTGTACTGAAGGAGATCTTTATTGTTGCTGTGATTTTAAGAGTGGAGGCTTTAGAGCTGATTTTTGTTGATATTTTTTTGGGGTAAAAATGTTTCGGTTGGCAGAGATGGAGATGAGATGCGATTGCTGGAATTGTTTTCAAGATTCTAGAGAGATTCCTGGAGACTTTAAAGGTAGAGTTCTATTTGATTGATTTTTTTAATTGTGAACTATCTGTTGATTGTAAATTTGAAGCTTATTTTCATATTGGATTCGAGGTTCTTTTCCCCTAGAAGTGAGGAAGACATGGTTGTTGGTGTATTAGACCTTCTCTTGATATTTTCCTTGTTATCCACCCTGTTAAGTTAATGTTAAGACTGAAGCACGGATTGGCACAGTGTTTGAAAGGGAGAATGTTTTTATTTTATTTTCGGTAAGAGTGAGGGTTTGAGGTTCCCCGCTGAGGATTTGCTTGCGAGTTGAGAGTTAACGGTTTCTGAGTATGATTTATGGTTTTGGCTGCGCGGAGCAAGAGATTTTGGGGAATCTGAGGGATCATTAGTGAGGAGATAATCGATGGGGGTTTACAGTACAGAGATGTGAACATTGTTGGGGTTGTATTTGATGTATTTGTGCATGGATATGTTTGGCCGTTATTTGTTGGTGAGAAATGATTCAAAAAATATCGGATTTTTTTACGAGGTGAATACCCTTGTAGAATAGAGATAGATAGATATATAAAATATAAATGTTTGATTACGAATAGTAACGAACAAAAAGTTAACAGAATAAATATGCAACTTTGCATCAGTATTTTTCGATTAGTTTGGGTTGAAGTTCATGTTCCCGGCATGCGAGAAAAAGTAGTTTTGGGTGTTCAATCATTTAATTATTTATCTGCTGAGTTGGATTGTATATTTATTTTAATAGGCATCGAGAAGTTAAGTCTGTCAGAAATGTAGGGATAAAAAGACACGAATATTGAGATGTTTGAGATCGATTCCAAGTAGAAAGTCGAAGGCTAGCCAGCGAAATAAAATAACTAGATCTCGGCAGAGGTAGGAACGGAAATTTTGGATCCCAATTTACCCTCTGATCTTAACTTTGAAGCTGAACCAAAATAACTGTAAATTTAACCATCGGATCGGAATTTACATTCACAGTCGCGACCAAGACTACTCAATAACGATATAGACATTAGTTCTTTCACAGTAAAGGGTGGAAAAGCATTATGCAAAGTATAGCCGGAGTATCATATCGGGTCAGTGATCATAAACAACATTCCTACATTTTAAGTGAAATGTTACTCTGAATAGAAAAGTCAGGGGCTTAAAAGTCTTTGGTAGAGCATAGTTGGTTATGTAAAGAGAGAACTATTCATAAAAGAAGGGTATATATATTTGATGGAGCTGAGGAATGAAGGGTACATGGTTCATGGGAGGTGGGATATGGGAAGTCTGTTTAAAATATTTTTGGATAATGAGGACAGTAAAGTGAGGTTGGTATTTAAGGATGAGGGAAATAAATTGGTAACTAAAGATTTCAAGGTGGGTGCGATTCCGCCAATATTCGAAAGGCTGTGCTAGGAGATTACGAAAATAGGGTTGAAAGTGGTCAATTGATTGCTGAAAAATGAATGCGTTCAGACAAACGGTAATAATGTGTTACGAACAGGTTTGTAATTTCTTTCTGATATATTTTTCACTGACAGCAAGTGAACAAAGTCAAGTTATAATATGCTTTCTTTTAACAGTTTACGATTTTAATAACTAATCAAAATAGAAAAAGCGTAAAATGCCAAAGGCAGTCGACATATATGTGTTGTAGAAGAAGATCGGCAGTGGTCAATTCGGGGATGTGTATAAAGGATATAGTAAGGTCGACGGCGTGGACGTAGCCATAAAGACGATCCGTCGTGACAAGGTGAAAGGTAGAAAATGATGCTTAAAATTTTAGGAAAGTTCACGGAGTTGTTGTAGAATGAAATTCAGGTATTGAAATCCTGTAAGAATAACAATATCATACAGTTGCTGGATATAAAGAAGACAGTGAATAATATATATTTGGTGTTGGAGTATTGTAATTAGGGGGACTTAGGTGCCTATTTGAAGCAGAAGAAGAAAGTGAGCGAAGATGAGGCTGTGTAATATTTGGTCCAGATATTGCATGGGTTTCAGACGTTGGTGAAGAATAAGATAATGCACAGGGATTTTAAGTTACCAAACGTACTGAAGAATGATGGGGTGATAAAGATTGCGGATTTCGGGTTTGCTAAGCTGTTGGGGACTGAGGACCAGCAAGTTGAAACCATATTGGGATCACCATTGAATATGGCACCGGAAGTTTTGAACCACCAGACTTACAACAGCAAGGCGGATATCTGGTCGATTGGGGTTGCATTTTACGAACTCATATTCGGAAAGTACACAATGTGAAATAATAAAGAGTACCGTATACGGCGGGGAACATAGTGGATTTATTAAAGAAAATCAAAAAATAGCCGCTTATATTCCCATCCAAGGTTCCAACTATCATATAAGATGCAATTCGCAAGATGTTGGTGGTGGATCCAGTGAAAAGGATAGATTGGAACGATTTGTTCCGACATCCCATCACAAGATATCGAGAGTAGAAACTGGAGAAGGGACTTAAAGAGAGTATGGTGTGTCAGAAGGGGGAGTTAGGGTTTAATATGTCTCGGTTCTACATTAAGGCGAACATGGTAGTTGACAATGCGCATGAGATAACCGAGAAGAAGGAGTTCAACGGATACTTGAGGGAGATTATGAAGAACGAAAGGTGTTAGGAACGGTACAATGGGACAGTCATACGGAGAGAGACAGAGCGGACGAAGAAGGAGTCTAGCACAGACATGAAGAGCATGGTTACGAAGAAGTAGATACGTGATAACGAGGAGTAAAACGAGCACGAGACGACGGAGGTGTAGTTGAATCCCAAGAGTTCGAAGGAGAGGATGATGAAGTTGAACTCTGCGAGGTTACTGCATGAAAGAAATACTTACGCGTTTTTGGGACATTTGGCCGAGGAGCTGTTGGAGTTGAATAAGAACGTGTATGCTGAGTGTTTAGCGTTTTTGTTGGTGAAGAGGGTCATGGAGTATATCGAGAGGTTGAAGGGCTAGATTAAGGGGAGGAGGTTTTCGGGGATAACTAACTGGGAGGAGTATGAGAAAACTGGGGAGTTTGAGTCGATAAGGGGCTTTATAGGATCGGAAGAGGAGATATTCAGTAGATTTTATGAGAAATTGTCATTGAAGGTCTTGACAAAGGGAACACTGTAGGAGTTTTAGGACGATCTGATGATATCTGGGAAGTTTACAATGGAAGAAACTAACAGACGGATGTATGAGAAGGTGCTGAGGGAGTATTTGAAACGGATTCAGGACGGGAATAGGAAAGTGGTAACTCGGGAGTGGGTTCACATTAGTAAGTTGTTGGATAGTTTGGAGATTGAGAGTTTGTTTGTGGAGGGGTTTGATTTTCAGGAGTATTATTGGAGCTTTTAGGAGAAGGAAGGAAGTGGGATTGATGAGCTATGTCGGAAGAAGTATGCGGCTTTTTTAAAAAGGAAGTGATGGTTGCTATTTTTTTTGTTGTTTTGTTCTTCGGCGGTCAATGCTATGATGCGATATTGATATTGTGAGTATATCGAATATTTTTTTATGCTGAAATTAAGAGCAGTAAAAAAATGTGACTTATGTAGCAGAGGTGTAAATTGAAACACAGATATATTTTTGAAAGTAGAAATAAATTTTGATATTTGATATTTGAGTCTGTTTTTTGGTGAAATGGTAGCTAATTTTTTAAATTAATCGAAGGATGGGTTATTTGATTCAGTTTATAAACAATTTTCTACGGTAAAGATAGTATGGAAGAAAAGAAAAGAGAGATCAGCAATTATCTGCGCACAGTTGTCAACCCAGTTCTGCAGTTGATGGTGCAATAGATGGCGATGGAGCGTCCAAAGGATGTTCTCACCTTTATCAACGAATACAGTCGGAAGCACTTGGGTAATAGAAATCACAATATCTTTAGACCTGAGAAAACAGAAAGAATTTTAGTAGCAAAGCAAAGAAAACACTGATTAGTCTGAGTCCGAGGATGATCAGGAGCGACTTTAAAGATTGAAGAAGCTTTAAGAAAAAAAACAAAAAAGTGGTAGCAAGAAAATCAGCAGGCTGGGAATTAGTGCCGAAGTCTATGGAAAATACAATCAAAAGAAGGCTTTTGAGGCCAAGACTGTCTAGAAGTCTGGAGAAACACAGCAGCAGATTCGAACTTTGATTAATAAATCCATTCTGTTCCAAAGTTTGAACAACGAGGAGAAGAAGATCATCATTGACGCTATGCAGGAAGTCAAGACCAACGTTGGATAATTTGTTATTCGGGAGGGCGAAACTGGTGACATGCTGTACATAGTATCTGAGGGAGAGTTTGCTTGCACAAAAGTGATAAACGGAAACAACACTTTTTTAAAGAACTACAAGAGTGGGGACTTTTTCGGATAATTAGCTCTGATGTATAACGCTCCTCGTGCGGCGACCATTGAAAGTAAGGATGAAGGCAAGCTTTATGGGTTAGATCGTTCAACATTCATCAATATAGTGCAGGAGGCAGCCATAAAGAAAAGAAAATCTTATTTAGAGGTATTGTCGAAGGTTGAGGTGCTGGGAGAGATTGATCCCTATGAGAAGGAGCAGCTGTGCGATGTGCTGAAGGACGAGAACTACAATGCTGGGGACTATATTGTAAACCAGGGAGAGTAGGGAAACAGCTTCTACATAATAGCCGAGGGAAAACTGATAGCCGAGAAGACCGAGGACGGAAAGAAGAAGAAGGTGTTCGAATATAAGGAGGGTGATTATTTCGGGGAGATTGCATTGGTGAGGGATACCGTCAGACAGGCCAGTATCAAGGCGGTGACTAATTGCAGGATCGTCTATATCGAGAGAGACGCCTTTAAGAGACTCTTGGGACCTTTGGAGGAGATACTCAGGAGGAATGAAGAGAAGTACAAACTGTATGTTGCTCAGTGATGCTTTGATTTGATTAATTCTATCATAGATACTCTTTTGAACGGCTTTAGATCTTCTGTTAGTCACTTTAAAAAGCTAGTGAATGTTTATTTATGACTTTTATTATTAAAAGATATCGATTATTTCGGAAATTATTAAGATTATCGATAACTACATTGCAAAGAATGTCTCGTGTTTTGAAGTAGAACCAGTCAAATGTCCTATCACTGTCTCAGGATATAAATTTGGATAAGGTGTACAGTTTGATGAGCAGCTCTTTCACGAATCAACATAAGCAGTTAACAAATTTACAGAGTTTAGTAGACGAGGAGGTGTAGTCGATGAAGAAATGCAAGGGTAAGTGCAGGGAAACGCTAAGGTAGGCGTTGAAGAATCTACGGGAATAGTATAGATTTTTTTCGGAGGAGCTGAAGAATTAGTGGGGACAGATATGTTAGGAAGTTGTGGACATATCGGCTAAGATCTGTGTGGTGTTCATTCAACAGTTGATGAAAATCGAGGAGGAGAAGAGTTAATGGAAGCAGAAGTGTATGGAGTTGGAGAGAGAGAATAGGAAGCTGAAGGAGGCGGGGAAATAATACGGGTTTTAGATGGCGATGAAGGTTTAGGACAGTGTAGACGAGAGGAGAGTGTTTCTTTAGGAAAGTCGGAGAGAAATCAGCGCTTTTTAACCCTATACGAGCAGTAAATCTAAGAATAGTCATGAAGTCTAGCAGCACGAGTGTAGTTACGAGAAATAGCAGGGGAAACCGACATAAGAATAAAATTAAAATTATTCGAGATTGGTGTCTTAGCCAATAACATAGCTGTTTCAGGAGTAGGATTCCTAAACGTAGAGGCAATAAAAAAAATAGGTCAATCACAAAAATAAAAAATTTGTTTGTATGCGTTAGGTTCAACATTAGTCGTTGTCTTCAGTGGGTTGCACATCTTTCCCGAATCTCTAGAAACTGGGAATCCACGCCAGGAACGGACCAGTTTCCAATTAAATATCAAAGAAAACTCACAAAGAAAGTGTTGAGAAGGATAGCAGGAGAAAGGATTATCATAGGAGGAATCATTCCAATAGTTACTAAGGATAGTATGGGGGAAAAAGAGATAATTTTAGCGTTTTTGAATGTGGAAAAAACTATGGGAAGGGTGAGATAATCAAACGTTTCATGAGTTGGAGGTCGAGTCGAGTGACTGTATGCGGGTGTGTTGGTGAATGCGTGTGTGGAGGGGTCAATGGGTATAATAAAAGGAAGGGTGGAGAACAGTCTTTGGAGAGACTGGTCAATACTCGGAAAAAAAGTCGAGATGAATGGGGAATGAAGAAGGGATCTTTCGGGTGTGTGAGAGGAGCACTGAATAAATTCATGAGAGAAAAAGGAATCAAAAAGGAGGATTTACGGGGAGATGCCAAAGCGTGATTTGATTTTTTCTTTGATATTTTTTGAAATTATTGGTTAATACTTTGAAATTGTTTTGTAACGAAGTAAATCAGACTTTTTTGGGGAGAATTGCTTAGCTCGCTTCCTAAGCTTCGGGATAATACCAGGATTTTATATAAACCTTCACTTTTCTTTTTTTGAGCTTTTCGATTGTGTTTGGTGTTTCGAAAATTGTTGGATATTGTCTGTTTGCAGGGTTGGCATTTAAGTAAACTTTTTGGAGTCCTTTCACTTATATGAGATTCTCAATCATCTCGATCTGATTTCTCGATAGCCTTAGCACTCTCAATTTTACTAAATAGGATATTTCGGGAATTTTTGTTATCTTATTTCCCGACAAATCGAGTTATTATAGGGAAGAAAGATGTTCCAGGTTCTCTATGATTTCTATTCTGTTGTGCTACAGATTTAGTCTTCTTAACGATGTCAGGGGTTTGAGGTTGTCTATTTTCGTTATCCTATTTTCCCATAAATTGAGCGTTTAAAGGGAGGTAAGAGAGTCCAGGTTTTCGATGACCGAAATATGATTGATATTTAGCCATAGCTATTTTAGATTCACCAACGATCCAAGATTCTCTATTTTCTTTATTTTGTTTCCCGATAAACAAAGCTTAGTGAGAGTGGTGAGTGGTTCTAAGTTATCGATTTCCTAAAGTAAATTTTGGTGGCAATTAATCTATTTGATTCCTTTCAAGCACTTGAAACTTTCGGGGAAGAAAGTGATTTTTTTACCAATAATTTCCAGTTTCTCGAGTTATCTTAGAGATTTTCCTCTTTTTTTCCACGCAACGATATCCCACAGCCAACTTCCTTGAGCGGTTTCTAGTAAACTTTGCTCCCATGCTCTCAGCTATTGTTCTCTCTCGCGTTCTTTCGCTAGAGTAGCCTTCTTTTCCTATTATTGCTTCTGAATTTTTTTCAGCGTCTATTTTCTCTACTTTTCTCGTTTTTCCAGCTATTATAGTTTGACTGCCGAATATAAATCGCAGCAAGTCTCGAATTATAGTGTGATTTTTGCCATGAAATCGTCGAGAAAAGTGTGAACAGCACTGATCATGTGTCCCGTTCTTCCAGCTATATTTTTCGCGTTTAAGTGGAGCTGTTACATGTTTGACATGTGCGCCTGACCCATTCCATGGACGTCTCTTACAAATCTATCGATCTCTTATTTAGTTGTTTGCTTCTTTAGTAATTTTTGGGTTCTAGCAATCACAGCATCTTTTCCATCAAAAGATTCGATCGCTGCGGACAGAACGGACTCTATTTTGTCTTCGAAAAGAGACTCGATTTTGTTGATAGACTCCCTTATTTTTCTTTTTTTTTTCCGAATACATTCGAGGTTCTCCTTCAGTGTGTTGAGTGTCTCCATCCCTCGACTACTGGGTTAGTCTTGTTTTCCTGTGTTTACTGTTAGATTGTAAATTGGCGATTAATCTGAAAATTAATGTAACAGAGTCCATGAATGTCCATTGTGAAGAGTTTTTAAACATTTTTCCAAGCACATAAGTCTCATGCTTTCCTTACAGTTCTGCTAGAGACAGATTGCATTTACAGAGCATTTCTTATGGCCTTTTTATTCACACCTTTTTGTGTTCATTCCGCGCTAAATAGCAAAATATTCCTTAAAAAAATGAGTAT
>JAOWAT010343168.1:0-13145 GCA_028571025.1 Longipedia americana | reverse complement strand
AAGAAAATTTACCACATAATTTCTGGAGGCTTAAACCCTAAATAATATGCATAAACATCCTGACTTTTTCTTCAGGATTTATGTAAATATATTCAAATAAATCATAAATGATGTTGATAATTGTTGATACCATCAATATAATATCCACTTGCTTTCCAAAACATGTTTCATCGAAATTTTAGAAATTGTTCCCCTTTGCCCCACTAGTTCCTGTTTGCCCCATCCTACGTTATTACCTGATATAAAAATTTATGAATAGTGTGTCCTTATTCGTACGATGCATACATGCACTTGCCCTTGCCCTATACTGTCGGGATATTGCATCCTCTCACTCTTTGAGTCTCCTTGCACCCAAGGGTTTCGCATCTATATGGCTACTAACCACTTTTGAGCTTCTTATACACTCATTCTTTGTAAAATCCACTAATTTTGACTAAAAAAGAAGTTATTTTTGGTTTGGAAAATATTGTAAAATTGACGAATTTTTCCTTATATGCTTGAAATAAGGTATGACATTAGCGGCATCGATCGTGAATTCTTTTTCAGATGAAAACAAATAAATGAACCATATTTTCTGGTATAAGTTCAATCACAGATATTAAATTTGTATCCTTCAATCACTGTAAACTTGTCCAAACTCGAATTTCAATGAAACAACCCATTTTCATTAACTTCAGGTTGTTTATGAAAAACAAAGGAAATATTTGAAAACTAAATATTATCTAATTTCTAGAAATATTTGCCTGCAAGTAAAAGGATTTGGCTAAATGTTGTAGAAAAGAAAATTATATAAACAGCATTAAATTATGTCTTTTTAGAAATATTATGTAATGCAATAGTGCTGTTGTAAAAATTTGACAGGTCTCACCCAACAAACGCATTTCGAATTTAGATTTGTTTCATTAATGTAAAATGAAACTGCAATGTGTCAAATTTTTGCAACAGTTTGGTAAGTATCTCATCATGAATTATTGAATTTATGACCTTAATTTTTTTTCAACTTTCAACCAAAAAATAAGATGTATTTCACAAATCTACGAAATGTAATTAATGTGCACCCTTAAATCTGATTTTGATCTTACTTCTCTGGTGCAGTAGAGTGACCTAATGCCATGTTTTCTTAATGATTTTGTATGCAGCTTGGGTATCTTGAAAGTTTTGAATCCTCTATGCCTGGTAACAGTTAGTTTTTAAAAATACTTATTTGTGGAAACGTGTTATAACGAAAGTATTGAAAATAGAAAATTGGAAAGCTGAGTGCATCTTATAAGTAGTCAGATAATATATAAAAAAGTAAGCTAATTTCAAGTTCTAATTTTCAATAAGCATTATGATATGTTTAACATCATAAGAATTTTGAGAGATAAGAAATATATCATTTGTGAGTACAATCGAAACAATGATGATTGTAACATTTAGATTACCCATTTTAGGAATTTGTATTCTAGGCCTTTAAAGCAAGAATATCAAAAAGTAATGGAAGCTTTAAAAACTAGAAACTTTATATTTTCCTAGACACCGCTTTTCTTTTTCTTACGTGTCTTAAAATCAGAGAAAAGAAATTCTTAAAATTGTACTTTTAAAAGTTGCAATCCTCATTTTGCCTATTGTACTCACATTTGATGAAATCCACGTCAAAAAACTGAATGATATAAATTTACTTGATAAAATTACAAATTGCTTCTTTTAAACCAATCGGATGAATAAAATCTAAATATGGTTAAATTATATTTTACACAAGTAATATGTCCTTCAGGTTTTGACTAGGTTTTTACCTTATGACTGAATAAACTGGGTGTTTTTAAAATCTATAACAAAATTCTGAATTTATTGTGTCATTCATTTCTTTACCTTTTTGTCATTTTGCTCCCACAAATAAATGAATATTTGAGTGACTTTCAGAATCATGAATGATCAGTGACTTCAACGAAATTTATTAGCAGGAACACCATCGTGATCACATTTTGAAAATGAAAGAGGTTAAAATCAGTGCTGTCATAAAGGAATGGTAGTGCTACAATATTTGTTAAAAGGAGGTCATGATAGAGCAACACTAAATATAATGAAAGGCAAGCCAAATGACTCAAGTCTGTACGAAAATGAGAACATTAATATTAACAAAAACTGGAAGACAAAATTTAAGCTCAATGAACCTATTGCCTTACAAAGAAAACAGCCACAAGAACAAGAACAATGCATTCCAAATCTCTAAATCCCTGCCACAACGCATGCACAGAAAGAGAGAAGAGATGAATTAAAAATGTAAAGTTTTCAATTTTTTACATGAACACTAAAACCTGATAGCTGTTTTGTTCATAAATCTGATATTTTTGTATCATTCTCTGACAGTTATTGAGAAGCCAATATGAGGAAGAGACATTACTCTTAAAAACCAAGTTAGTTTTTTGTTAAGATTTTCACTCTTATCACATTGCACCCCTTGATTATGTGAAATTTGATGTTAAGCAATATTATTGGAACTATATATATTTGATTCCCTTTACATGGATGGGATATTTGTAATTTGAAAATTTTAAATAAAAAGAATTTCAAGGGAATTTTTGATATAAGTCCTTGAAGATTTTTTTTGTTCATGGAAAAAAACTTTTCAAGGGGTGATTGACCAACTAACAATTAATGGTGAAACGAGGTCAATTCTTTTTTTAAGGTTGAGTTTTAGTGTTTAAAATCAATCATTGCATTGAATTTAAAAGATGTACAGTAAGATTCATCTAGAATTTCGTATTTTTGTGTGAGCTCTCATGGAAAATTTTTACTTTTATGTTTGAAAAAATAATTATTTCCCCATCATCCTGCACATCTCATAGAACCCTCCATAAGCTTTTGGGGTCAAAATTCGAAAAAAAAAATAATTTCCCATATTAAGTCCATAGAAAAACCTGTAAACAACAGGGGCCCTGATATTGGTTTGTTTACGTTTTTCTATAGGCTCTTAATATGGGAATTTAAATTTTTTCCGAATTTTGACCCCAAAAGCTTATGGGGGGTTCTATGAGATGTTAGGATGATGGGAATATAATTATTTTTTCAAGCATAAAGGTAAAAATTTTCCGTGAGAGCTCACACAAAAATACGAAATTCTAGATGAATCTCATTGTAAATACAAGGTTTAGATTTTTTCTAACTTAAAATTATCATTACTAAGCATTTTCATTTCTTGATTTACCATTTTATATGCAGGTGAAAATGCAGATTATCATTCGAGAAACCCGGGTAATCCCGTTTTCAAAAGGGAAATTTAAAAAATGATATTTGAAAACTTAGGTCTAATGGTCAACCATACACTCTTGTAAAAAAATTCATAAAACGCCTTTGCATGATCCATTATTGACTGATAATGGAAAGAGGCTAGCTGTAAGTAACTGGAGAATCCTCCTTTTCTGCTGTTATCCATCAGCAGACAATATATATCCACTTACAGTTCTTACCAGGACTGCCTCTGGCATAGATGCAACTGGAGAGCAACTTTATGTGAGTTTATATAGTCAATGGAATCCAGTATTTAAAACAAATGGAAAGATACATTCCACTATTGTTCAAGAGCAAATAAATGAAACATGGTTAGAAGCGAGACTTGGAATTCCATTTTCAACTGGAATATCTTCCATGTCACTTGGGCACGGAATATATTCCGGTTAAAGTTGAGGGTTTTTTTCCGAGAGTGTAGGTTTTAATTAATTTGAATCAAACCATCATGTTATTAATAAAATATGCCCAGAAAGGCTATATTTTGGACCTCGAAAGGCATTAGCCAATATATAATTGGGAACCAGCTTTAGAGGAATTGTGTATGTCATTTAAAAGTTTCAATAAGACAGATACGAAGAGAGCAAAAGAAAAGGAAAAGGCGCCGAATTTATAAATATAAAAAAATCATGAAAAATAAAACTTGACTAATTCGGATAATTTCTGGTAGATTTAAAAGCACATTACTTTTGACACTTATTAATTTAACTGCGGAAAAGAGTTTTAA
Source organism: Longipedia americana (assembly GCA_028571025.1). Taxonomy (NCBI): domain Eukaryota; kingdom Metazoa; phylum Arthropoda; class Copepoda; order Polyarthra; family Longipediidae; genus Longipedia; species Longipedia americana. The sequence continues at coordinate 9,151 of JAOWAT010343168.1, read as the reverse complement.
AATTACAATATTTAACAGATAGAACAATATCAATTTAGACAATGATTTAGATAATATCAAAATAGCACAAAAGGTACAGTTTGAAATTGCAAGTCTAGTTTTATCTTGAACATTTCAGGTCTCAGGATTGGTTTTAGCATCTCTTTTCTGGTTGCTGTTATTGTTATTTTTGCTGCTCTTGCTATTGTTGTTGTTCTTCTTGATTTCAAATAAATGATTGAAAACTTGAAACAAAAAATGAAAAAACTCAAATTTCAAAATGTTTTACAGAGCACAATTATAAATATTTTAAATTTGATGTATAGTAAATGTGTAATTCTCAGTTTTAAAAAAATGTTTTTGAAAATAAATGCTCAGTTATGGGAAACTTTTCGCGTGACAACTTTTTGTAGTTTTCATAATTATTTGAAAACTATTGGCCAGGCTTTTTTTGACAATTTTTTTCCAAAACTGAGTGGATATATTTAGCGAAACTGAGAAAAAATCTCCAAACTGAGGTTTACGAAATTCTTAGGCGTTAAAAAGTTCTTATTTTGACACAATAATCTACAAAAGTGAACAATTTTGGCTGATATTTCCATCATTTTTAGGTGAATTTTCATGAATTTACAAGAAATTTGTTGATTTTGAAGCTAAATTTTCTAAAAAGTGAGGAAATTTTTCCAAAAACTGAGAATTTTTTTCAAAACTGAGAATTTTTTCCCAAAACTGAGCTTCAAAAATGCAAAAACTGCAATTTACGAAATTCATAGATGTTTTAATAGTCTATGAGCCTGTCAAAAAAAAGCCTGAACACCTGACCCAATATTCCTTACAACCCAAACCAGTGCCCCTTGACATCCTTGCAACCCAACCCAAAATCCCCTTGAAACCCTCACCTAATCCAATACTCCTTGCCACCAGACCTAGTGCCCATTAACACCATATCCAGTATCCCTTCATTTATCTTGTATTATGCTTAAATTGAATAATATCAGAGATCCAGCCTGTATTTCAGGCTGCAACCTGTAATTCTTGAGAACAATGACAAGAAGGAGAACAACAATTTATGTCAACCAGAGACTTGGATACTTCTATCAACTTTCACTGGTCCAAATATTCCCTTGATAAGCATTATCCACAGTCTAGCAGCCTGTCAACTGTAATTCTAGAGAACAATGACAAGGAGGAGAACAACAATTTATGTGAACCTGAGACCTGGGCACTTCTGACAACTTTCTTTGGTCTTGGTATTCCTTTAGAAAGTCTGATTCCTGTTACAAGAGTCAATTTCTAGAGGATTTTTAACATTGATTGCACACCATGTGCACCAGTCCACCATCCCACACACACCACCATGCCAGTGGTCCTTATACCCTGCTGCGCAGGGTAAAAATGGTTTCTGAAAAACTTTCACTAAAATTTGCTTGACTGTAGATATACAAGCACCACCAGACGAAAAGAGGTGGAGGAATAAGCAAAATTATTATTGATTTAGAGCCATGAAACAAATTCCTTGAAAATGGTTTCCAACAAGTTCCCTTTACTCCTTTCGATGTACAGTGAGATTAATTAAGAGCTGGACAGAAGATGGGAGTCTTAAATTCAAATTTTTAAATACGTACATAAAATGGTCTGAGATTTTGTAGTGCATTTCTCCATGTCACAGTGGAACCCCATACAGTTTTGGGATCAATCTAAGGCATTTTGTTTTTTCACCTCAATAGAGATGTAAACAAAGCAATCAAAATGTAAATACAACAGATCTCAATGCATTTTTATGTTTTTGTTGACAATTCCATCGAAATGAAAAAACAAAATGTCTCAGATTAACACCAAAAGCTTAAGGGGATCCATAATGATATGGAGAAATGCCTTGCAAAGTTTCAGAACATCTTATGTAGTAAAAGTTTTGAATTTAAGCCTCCTTTCTTCCAGCTGTAGCTCTCTATGAGATCCCCTGCATTTATTACAAAAGTTATGATATCAATATTTTGTAGCATAAGACCTCATTCTCAAATGCTGAATTTTGTAGAAAGTTGCGTAATACCATACCAGGCTTTTTTTGACAAAAATTTTCCCAAAACTGATGAAAATTTTTCGCAAAACTGAGAAAAATAAGAAAATAGAGATATACAAAATTTTTAGGCCCTGAATACTTGACTTTTTATCTCAAAATTGAGGAAAAACGGACAATATTTGCAAAATTTTCATAAAAATATGCTAAATTTGCGAAAAACTGAGCAGATTTTACCGAAAACTCAGGAAAATTTCAAAAACTGAGAATTTTTTTTCCAAAACTGAGGTCCAAAAACGCAAAAATAGCGATTTACGAAATTTTTAGGCTTTTTAAGGGTCTAAAAACGTGTCAAAGAAAAAGCCTGCATACCAAAAAAATAGTATCTTTTTCTTGTTTGCATTTTTCCAGTTGGTTAACTCCAGATAATGTTCCGTTAATTCCCATTTATTTTTTGCTAATGAAATTCTGCAATGATCTCTTTATTGTGGTTTTGTTTATTCTGCCAAATTCGAGTTCCAATTTATGATCGATGGATTTGGAATTGTTTTGACTTGCTCAAATAATTTATTTCAAATAAAATCATAAATGGCATTTGAAACGTAGCTAGCCTGTACATTCATGCAAATGTTTGCCTCCCTAAATCATAATGACTTGAAGACCAATCAGTGCTTTACAGGATTTTGTTTCTTATTACATTTTTGGCAATGATTGGTTTTCAGGATTCAGTGAAGAAAAATTAAAAATTCAGCAAGGAAAAATAATCAATAGTTACACTTTTCACACCCAAATTTGTTTTCGAAATAAGCGTATGCACAAAAATCTCCAACTGTCTCTGTCAATTGACATACTGAACGTTAACCCTCGGACAGATGCGATGGTTTATCTAACCATATTAGCGCATCTGGATCAGGGTTAAACATTGTTCTGAACATTTTTAAATGAATGAAAATAATGCTAAGTACGATTTCAGTACGAAAAATTTAACTCTGATCCAATTTATAATTTTGCTCCAAAAATTTCATGCAAAGAAGTTGTCCATTGCAAACACACATTTCGTGAATATCTTCAAAGATAATTGTGATAAATTAACTATACCCGATACAAATTAATGTCGACTACTTTCATTCGGTCGTAGCTGTTTTAGGGTCATCTGCCAAAACCTCATTCAAGTGTTCGACAATGCGCTACCCGATGTATAATTGTATATGTTCACTTAAAATTAGTAAAATAGATATTTGCTTCTTTAAAATAAGATTCTGTGAAAAATCAGCACAATATAAAATGTTCTTGATCGAGTTTATGATATTCCTGTATTTCCCTCATCTTCATTTAATTCTTGTTGACTTGGAATGATTCTTTCTGCTGGCTGGGTAATGAAAACCGCAAATCAATATATATTTATTTCATGGCATCATCGATTGATTCCTCACTTACACACCATCTTCTTTTTTCATTTGCTCAAATTTGAAATGAATCTTGAAATTGAAACCAGTGTTTGGAATTCTATTTTTGTCAACCATTAATTGCCTTCGAGGGTTAAAAAACTAATTAATGTTGCTTGATTGTAGAGATCTGATCAAAATCTTATTAATTTCGGTACTGATTTTAATCTCAGTAATTAAAGGTGTCAGATATTAATATTCACATCTGGTCTTCTTTGTACAAATTACTCGGTACGACATTACAACCAAATTTAACAAAATCAGAACGCAATGAAATAAGCAGCTTATGCAAAAATCATGAATGTAATCCTATTTAAAGTTCTCATAACCTAAATTAAATCTGCTTAATTTTCGCAACAACATGAAAAATTACTGTGCATCAGGCATTCTTTGACAAAAATTTTCTGAAACTGAGTCCAAAATTTTGGTGAAACTGAGAATATTTAGCCTAAGATTAGTGTTTGAATTTCTTAAAATTTTCTAGCAACTAAGGTAAATTATAAAAATTTATTCAAAACTGGACAAAAAACCAAATGGACCAAAATACAGATATTTACCGAATTTATCACTGGTCTAAATTTACCCAAAAAACAGCCGGCAAATCCCCATTCCCGATAGCAGTGCAAAAGGATGAGAGAATCATGTCTTTTATTCCAACTGGGATAATTCGTTTCGAATTTAGCCATCTATTGTCGAGACTATTGTCATTTCAATTATATTGTTGTAGTGATAAAATAGAAGCAATCAAAATAATGATATGATAGATGAAAATAAAAGATTGGAAACAATTTACCTATTTGACAGTCTGCTTACCACATGCCAATCTGATCGGGAGTCCACATTGATTCATTCGATAACATTCGTTTCTGTTCTTTGGGCTATATTTCTACTGCCAAAAATGTGACCAATTTTAGAATATAAGTTCAAAATGTGCATGGAACTGGATGAAACAATCCACGCAACTCCATTTCTGTCTTACGATCTTGAAGTTAGATCCTAAAATTAAACACTTGTTGACAGAACTTATGCCAAAGTGTTGTTTTCCTGACTTGAGTCAGAGGAGCCAAATCTCTGTGATATGGGAACGAATCTGTGTCAATTGACTGCTGTGGAATGGGAAGAATTTGAAATAAAAGTATTCAAGAACTGGAAATATTTTTGTTTTCATTTAAGCTATGATTGGCTTGAATCTATGCTTTATATTGATGTCACCAATTTTAGGTAATTTGTGTTATTATCATTTGCAGGCTTTGTTTACATTTTTCACTTTTATTCTCTTTAGAAAACACATTTTTGCACAAATTGACTCTGGTTATATCCTTTACCAGGCAATTTTCTGGCAAAAAAAAACCATCTACAAATTTTTTCAACGAAAAATTGTATGATTTTAGAGCAATATATTATGGTCATGAGAGTTTTACTTTTCTTATACTATCTTTTACTTTCTAGGTAAGGCAAATCATATATTATGGTCCATTAGTAAGTAAATGCACAGTCAGAGAAAAATGTATCCGTCATTTTTGATCATTTTACCACCTGATTCTAATCTGGTCGTAAAAAACTGCTATGAGTATCATGAGAAAGCTGAGATCTTAGCTTTTCAAAGATATACAATATTGCCAGTATCATGAGAAAGCTGAGATTCTTAGCTTTTCAAAGATATACAATATTGCCAGTATACCCGCCGGCAACATCCGGAAAATCAAGTTTTCAGGCAAATAAAAATGCGGGTGAAAATCAGTTTATTTCTAGGCATGATAAATGCGGGTATTTTTGAGACTTCCAAATTGAACTGAATGTTTTTCAAAAGTTTAGTGTCTCAGCTTTCCAATGAGATAAGAAACTCATTTTAACTTTAAATATGGACTGAATGGCGCATTTTTTCTTATGTGGGATAGTTTTCAAGTGTCATAGATAAATCTTGATTTACCGGATGTTGCCGGTGGGTATAAAAGTTCTGATTTTGAATAGTAAATTGCAATAAATCATTCAGAGTAATGAAAAAAGATCATCAATTCTTAAATAATGTGAAAACCCAAGGAATATGAGCATTTACAAGGTCTTGAGGCAGTTCGTTTATATGAATAATCAAAACTTCTCCGAAAATATTCATTTCGGTTTGGCATAATTGACTTTTGTTGGTATTTGCTTTCGTTTGAGCTGTCATCGAGACTACTTGACATAATTTATGACACAAAGATGAATGTAATGTCCCATTAACAACTTTGTTTACCAAACTTCCACCCCCAAAAGCATATTTTAATAATCATTGTCCACATTCATTGGTGAGGACCACACGCCACACACACTTTGTTTTGCACAGTTGATTCAATAACAACAGAAATACAGCCAATTTTTCATAAATTTTTTAAGTACAGTCAAAGATATAGATAGCGCCGTACAGTATTAATTCCATGATGGATAGAGGGACCATCAATGATGGACATAATGACAGTTTTTGATGCTACATAATTACACTGCTGGCGGATCCCACCAATGTTACTATATCCATCGTGCCGTGAAAAATGTACAATGTTAGAAATGTGGATTTATGGATGATACATTATTTTTTGGCACACATGATCTGTATGCTATTCCACTTTTCACCCATTAACACTTATGAATTTCTGTACGATTTATCTGTCAAAGAGTATTGCTAAAAAGTATAAGTACTAAGCCTATAAAAAAAACACTACAATGAAAAATACACTTTCTCAAATTCTACTGCCAACCCCCTAGTTGTTTTTCATATGCCAAAAGATCATCTTGAAATTAAATGGAATTTAATTTTTGTCAAAATGGGTTCACGAAAGCTACATCAGCTAGAGAAGTAATTTGTACTTTTTGGGTCATTTTACTACATAACAAGAGGGTGCTTTCGAGAACGCAAGAAAGCAAAAAATAGGATTGTATTTTATTACAGGGTGATCTTTTGGTACTCAAGACCCTTCGACTTTTTACATCCTTACAAGTACGTGCCAAAAGAAAATGTGTGACTCATACGTCCACACTTCTAACAGTGTATATCTGTCTTTGACTGTAATAAAGGAATTGTAGAAAATAAACACAAATTGAAAAATCTTCTGCTTATGAATAAAAGCAAATTGAACAGACCTATTACCACAATTTGAACACTAAGAAACCTGTTATTTACTGTTTAGTGTTTATCAATTTCCTAATAAATATGTAATATGGAACACTTCTTTAGAATGTCAAAGAATTTTTTCATGCGGCTGAATCCTAAATACTTGTGTACTTGTCTTGTGCAATATTACCAAAAAAGGAATGGTGAACAACATTGTGCTTGTACACTACTGGTATTGTCTTGCTGAAGTTTTATTAATGAATTCAAATTAAAATAATGAGATTAATGTGGAGCCCTCTAGCAATTTATGTTTACAACAATTCGGTTGGTTTAGTAGCTGTCAAAAGTTTTAACAAGTAGTCTCTGAAGAAAGAATAACTTTTATTGAATTACAATGGCAAAAGGAATCTCTTTTGAGATCAGTAGCTTGAAGACACTTCTCTAAGTTAATTAGAAATAAGTATTGAAAACTTTCCTAAAAAGGAATATTTATTAACAGGCATTACTTTTGGGTAATTTTTTGAAAAACTCAGCGTCAAAATCGGTCAAAAACTCAATATTTTCCAAAAAAATGAAAAAAGCCTGAGAAAATATTTCAAAAGCTCAGCTAATGAAAAATGCTTATGCAATAAAATTTAGAAAAAAAATACCTATTTTTAACCCCACTCCAAAAGTAAAAAAAAACTCAAAGCTTGGCCATTTTGAGACTTCCGTTGTGAAAATTTTTTTCTTTGATTATTTAAGCACTTTATCATTCAATTCTTAAACATATTATAAAACGTCATGCAAAATTTTAGGTCACAGAAGTTTCTCAAATTTGCGCTATGAAGGTAACAAAGTGGGAAAATTCGAGTTTTATGAAGTAAAGTGAAACTTTAGATGCAAATTTCTAATATTGACAATTTTTTCCTCATCATAGAAATCCGCAGGAACGCCTTATTTTTACAAAAATAAATTTGAGAGCAAAAAATAGCAATTGAAAAATTAATAATTATACTTGGGTTTTCTTCAACACTCTCTCCAAATGACATGAACTTTCATCATTAAACTGAAAATTATAAGATTTCCTGAACCGAAGAAAAGTTATGAAAATGATTAAAATGATTGAAGATTTCAACCGCAACCAATGATATCTTCTAATGAACAAAAAAGTGTTGTGGTAAATTGCACAAAAACCGTATAGACAAGATGTATTCTTCTCTGTGTAATATTTTCAAAAAATCTTATGGGCTTTGAACTTATTTTGAAACCGTCTTCAATGAAAGTTCAGATAATTATGATCTTTTTTGCAGCAATAAATTTTGTAACATAAGAAAATTTTAAGAGTAATAAGATCTGCCAATACCATTAATAAAAATATTTAACAAAAATTTCATTAACCCTTATTTACTCAAAGACAGAGATAATAAAACGCCAATTTTATCCAACTTCTTGTATAGGAAATGTTCCATGCTTAAAATGATAAATGCACTGCGTTTTGACAGAAGCATCTCAAAGCTCATTAATAATAAGTCCATCCATAATGATCAATTCCGTTTTAATGGCAAAGCTGAATTTTAATGAGATAAAGATAGAGCAAAACAAGAAATAGACCTACAAAATTTCTCGGAAACATACTCAATTTTTAACAAGATTTATCTAATTTATGTCAAATGAGGTGACCCATTGGACTTTTGAAATTATTCGACATTTTGTCCTTTTAGAGGCCTACAACTTTTTAAGTACAGCTTAAACTCATTTTTCACCAAAAGAAAGAATATTTCAACTCTCTCTTTTCTTCTATGCGGAAATTGAGATTAAAAATAGCATTGTCTATGAAATTACTATATCACAGAAAGTTAAAAACGCCTTTGAGATTTTTACTGCTGCCTGAAAGGCGCAGTCAACACTCAGGTTTTCAACTTATTCTTGTTGTTGTTGTTGTTGTTGTTGCGCTTTACCTGTCTTTTTTTGAAAATCGGACAATCAGACAATCAGAGACAATCTGTAAGATTATGGATTATCAAAGAAGCTCAAGAGACTTCAATTTCTTTTAAATTTAAATTTTTCAAAATTTTCAAATTTTTCAAAATTATCAAATTTTTCAAATTTTTCAAATTTTTCAAATTTTTCAAAATTTTCAAATTTTTCAAATCTTATGAAAATTTTCAAATCTTATAAAAATTTTCAAATTTTATGAAAATTTTTAAATTTTTCAAAATTTTTCAAAAATTCCAAATTTATCAAAAATTTTCAATATTGATCATAAACAGTTCACTCAAAGGATCAAACACAATTACGGTAAAATAGGGTTTGAGTCGTATATAGACTTTTCACCATAAAGTTTGACACACTAAATATGTAAGAAGATGAATGGAGTTAAAAATGAAATTGCATTGGGAATAAAAAAAGAAGTTTGATAGCCATTCCAAAAAGAGAAGTTTAGAGAATAACGTTGGTCACATTTACATAAAAGAGTAAGAAAAAAGAAGAAACATTTAATTTTGGGGTCACTTTTGAATGAAATTGCGAGACATTGAAGACTTGTTTGTGAAAATTATGGATAGAATCTACAAGTAGAGATTATTTAACGTCCAAGAATCCCAATTTTTGAACAAAAAAGCACTCTGATCTAGTCACAAATTG
>JAOWAT010343057.1:0-13147 GCA_028571025.1 Longipedia americana | reverse complement strand
TCTTCAGGAGCATAGTCATATAAATCAGGGAAACCAGGAACATTCAAAGAAAATAAATCACAATCTATGGATGGAAATAACTTGCCAACTTGCAAATCAAATCGCAAGGTGTTTCTGTTGGGAGACGAAGGATGCGACAGATCTATTCTTTACGATTTTCTGGATCTATCCGCCAACAGCGACAGATTAAAGTCATCGGGCTAGTCTTTGAGGTCAACATCTTCGTACTCTTCGAAGTACGCTGCATCGGAAAGTGCAGTTGGAGATCGATAGAAAAATGAGTTAGACATAAGACTGGTGAAAATGCCCAGTTTGTAGAGGGCGTAGGCTGGTGGACTGTTTTCGTCTTTTTCGCCAAACAGAAACTAAAATAAAAGTGATATATTAGAGATGTACGGGTTTCCTGACGATCGGAATATGAAAAAATGCGGCTGCTAGCTTTACATGGAACTGTTGGGTATGCCGTTCATGATTCTATATTTTGTGGGGTTGGACTCCAACATAAAAGAACTGTTGGAGTGGATGAATGCATTTCAGGAAATGATGGAAATGCAGTTCAAAAAAGACTAAAAAGAAAAAACTGGAAAGAGGGATGAAATAGATTCCGGGCTGGAGTTGGATCCGGAGTTGGAGAGCTTATCATCCGATCCCCAGGTCGATGAACATTCGGCAAACAAAAGAGGGCGGTGGAAGAAAAGCGTGAGAATAGTGTTCATATCGGATGTAAGAAGCTACTCCGAGAGACAGCAGATTATCGGTAAATTGTCCCCGTATTTCAATGAGGACATTGTTTAGCACATCTATTTTGTGAGGATAGACTCGGAATGTCTCTATACCTGTTTCGGCAATTTGGACAGAGTTGGATTGCAGATTAGTAGTTTTGTGAATTAAGGCGGATGGGTTTAAAGACTCAAGTCACTAGTCAAAGTGTGGCTGACGGGAAAGGCCTGAAAGCTTGTTTTTTACTTGGAGTTCATTGATAAAGACTTACTATTCATAGAATAACCCATTCATTTGGAAAACAAATATACATTGTTATTGGGAAATCCAAATCCTCGTGCATTGACTATGAACTTAACCAAATTTAAAGATAACGATTAAAAAATAGTTTAAATTTTGAGTTAAAATTTTTGAATGACATGAACATCAGTATAACGATTCCAAAGCAGTTAGAAAAACAAATGATCGCACCTCTTAGCTCGCCATTGTAACGCTTAAAGATTCCAAAATTGCTAGATCCGCATTCTTAATCTAAAAAAATTGAAAGTAGGTCTCAGTCTCGACTAAATTAGCCAAGAACTAATCTGTTAATGAACAGACCTTCCGAAAACGATAGAGGCGTGTTTAGCAGGACTGGCAACCCCTCGAGAAACAAATCCCTGGAAAATAGAAAGAATTCGGTGGAGAAAACACCGCCCAAGGTAGTATTTCAGTACATGTCACCGAGTGATCGTAATTCTTCATCTGTTGGCAACGTGAAAAGCGTATCACCATTTCGAGCTAAGCAGAATTCCGATCTTTGGATGGAATCTCCACCGTTGCCGAAAACAAATAATTCAAAAGTCAGTCAGCAAAAGAGGAATAGTTGGTCAAGGATATAACCTAGCATCTGTCACGATGTCAAATAAGAAGGTCAAAGAGTGAAGACAAGGATGAATCCCAGCAGTCAGATGGAAATAAGAGGGAGTTTAATGATCCCGTCAAGAGATGTAGAAAGGGGAAAATAGAATAGGGATGTGCAAAACTGCGAAGCAAATCAGGAAAAAGTAGCGAGTGGAGACTTACCATTGGAGAGTGAGCATAATTTGAAAGAGACAGCAAATTTTAACGTTGGTAAAAGTTCTCATCCGGGATTTTCGAATCAGTAAATCTCATATTTTCCAATCAACAACTCCAACAAAATCCTGTCAAGAACAGGTTCGGGTTTGATGGGAAACGGACCGATTTCATCAAACTGGCCGACTAATCAGCAGAAGATAGAGTAGCTTTAATTAAAAATCGAAATGAAGTAGGCAGAGACATAAAAATTAAAGAAAAGTTTACTTTAGGCGTTAAAAAAGGGGTCGGACTTCGAAAAAGTAAATTCTGCTTTTTATGTAACTTAGAATTTGTTGAGAAAGGAGAAGGAAATGGAGGGCAAATCGCGAGGATACGAGTTATAGATGAAAAAAATGGATAATTTAGTGAGAATATCAAGGCTGCATGAGAAGGAGTTGGAGAAAAAATTGGGAATATTAGAGATAGAAAATGCAGAGAAGGCAAGGTAGTTATAGCAGTGTCGAAACTTTATCAGACAAATGGTAATTTCGTACGTTATTTTTAGGAAGGAAACATGAAGGGCTTAAAAAGTGACGTCCACAGTTGAAAAACACAAAAGGAAGGAAAATAAAATATATTTTTGATCAATGGGAAGGAGTGGTTCGTTATTGATGTTTGCAATGGGTTGTTTTTGCTATTGAAGACAAATATTCCTTTTAAAAGTTAGTCTGTTAAAGATAACTTTAAAAAGTCAAATAGGAACTTCTGTGTTTTTGAAATTTACAGATCCAAGTAACTTTAGCCCATAATACCGAGTTGGAAGCTGTTTCTGTAGAAAATTACTTCTTATCTTCCTTTTCGTAAAATGATTACAAGACTAATATTTTTAAAAACTCCTTATTGACAACAAAAAGCGGGTGCAAATTAATTCTCGTTATTTTATGAGTCATTGATCGATTCAAAGATCAGTTGAGTCATTCGTTCGGATTTTCAATATATCCGACAAAATACGAATGTTTCCCCCCTTTCGGTCATAACTACCCAAAACGGTTTGTCCAAATGGAAGTGCCTAAACCTACGCGCTGACTTTGTCAAAATAATTGTTCCCTCGTTCTCCGCCCTATCTCCCAACTCATTAATGTCCAGTTTGACAGCCTCAGAAATTTTAGCAAAGCGGTACTAATCCAAGGTTTGTTTTTAATCCGAGTGCCTAGCAATTTCTTAACATCATTCTTCACGTCGATCTTGACAACTGGCGTTGAAAAGTAATCATCTCCCCCGATTTTTTGCCCCTAGAGTTCTACTTTTGTATTTCTTGAATCTGGGCAATGATATCACCGACAGTCAGACTTTTCAGCGGAACCACCGGAAATTTCCGGAGCTTGCGAGGGATTGCTGAAAGTGTTAAAATGGGCTGAACGTTGGGGTCAACACTGCGAATATTAGAGTGACTCCTTTGAAAAAAACTGACATTAATTTATCGAAAACTTACGCATTTATAAATCATTTTTGCGCACATTGAGACATAAAATCCACTCAACCCACAGAAATTTTTTTATTGTAAAAAACTAAAATTAGCTCCCTATTGAATAAAAATGACCAGATTCTCACCAAAGAATCGAAAAAAAATTATCAAACAAAAGAAAGAAACTTCAAAAAATGTTTCCCCCCATTACATTTTACATATTTAAAAAACCTCAAGAAAGTCATCAAGAAAGTTAGTTTATTTTCATCTGTCTTTGTCTTTGATCATTCAACTCGAAAAAAATGATGTAAAAAAAAAAAACGTCCCAGGTAAGATTGGGTTAATTGATTTGGTAAAAGTTGTTTTTTTAGTGAATTTGAACATTTGAATATGGAAATATATAGTTATAATAATTCTTTACTCATTCTAGTTTAGTTATTTAGAAGGTAACAGAGTATAAAAGGGGAGGAAATGGGTATGTGTGTAAGTGGAAAATCTGCTCCAAGGTCGATGTAGCTATAGTACTGCAAATAACCTGAAGGAACCTAATAATTAAAAGACAAACAATTGCCGAAATTATTATTTCAAGCAATGTTAGCAAACGTAAAAATAAAAGGAAGCATCAATGTAAGAGTAGTTAAGTGATATAGAAAGCAATGTCAATTCGATTCACAATTTAGAATGTGGAGTCTTTTGGATTGAGTCGAAAAGAACTACGAAAAGATGGCAGTGCAAAGGTATTTCTTTCAGTTTATAGTGTAGTGGAAAATCTAACACAAGGTAGAGTTTCAGATGACAGAGTACGAATTAAGAAAAAACTTTTTAATATTAGAATTTTACGACGAGATGTAGAACATAATGGGAAACGTGAAAATAAATCTATACAGAATAAGCACAGGTCCATACCACCAAGACTTTTCAATAAATGCCACAAGCAGCATATCTCCATTTTCAAACGACGATAAAAGTACCTAACAAACATAACTATAAAATAGGTCAGTGTCGAGTATCATTCGATTTCAGAGTCTCACAAATCATATAGCTAAAATTATAATCAACCATGTGCTAAATCGACTTATCAAAAAAACATCCAGGTTAGAAATTCAACTTTTCCATAAAAACTATTGTAGATCATAACAGTCTGATAAGTATGCCAAGCTATACAATAATGGTACTACTGGATAACAAGGCCAAAGATTAGATACACTAGTTTTAGTAGCATGATAGTAGGTAGATTATTGTTGCGGATTAATCTAATAGAAGGAGTAGGAATAATAAAGGTGGATCCTTGGATAATCTTGATAATCCTAGGGATAAAAATGTGCTACCCGTCCCCAAAGGGAATGCCAATGAGGAACCCAAGTCAGCAACATCCCACAGCAGCAGCAAAAGAAGAAGTACCATCAAAGTGCAGAAGAAAATTGACTAGGGTAAGAATTTGGTATGGAAAAAGTAAGAGAATCTACAGTTGCCATCCTTAACAATGAATATGCTGGCTTTTGATCTGCATCACGCCTGTTTTCAGATACTCATATGGAAGATAAACGACAAGAATCCTTAGCAAAAGTAGGATAAAGTATACAGGAGTTAACTGTATGCTGAATGCTACATATCGTTTCAGAAACTGTTTCTGTAGGAATGCAGAGGGTATGTGGTTTAAGCCGATAAGAATGGAAAGTAGAGTCAGTATTAGGAGAGATAGATAAATGTGGATGAAAAGTTATGGAATCATGGTAAGGAAATGGGACACGGAAGGTTCCAATTTTTGGTAAAAAACCAAAAATACATAAAACAGATGCAGGTCTGTGTAAGAACATAGCAAGGCGTGTTAAAATCTAGTCCAGTATTTTCATTCGATCCTACCAAGAAAGCAGTGATTAGTAGTGGTAGCAATCGATGCTAATAGTTAACAGATTTGATAAATTTGTCATAGTAAATAGAAGGAAATATGGTAGAGCTGGATAGGTATCAGGCAACTTTTAACTAGAAAAAGAACAGCGGTAGTGCTAAAAATGGTGTGCTTAGTGGACCCGATATGCTTAAAAATTAGCATCAAATGAGATCTTTGGAGATTAAAATTGAGAAAGGTCTTAAATAAATGATACCTCTGCTCTAAAAATCTGCTAAATAATCCGCTATATTTTATAGTTACTCTTCGGAGTAAGAGTTGCAAAAGGGACAGAAAACCTTTTTGAACATCGGGATGAAGATACTAGACTATTTATAAGAAGAAGACCCTTTGATATCATAAATATGTTGGAGCATATTGATAGCATTACTAAGACGGGGCGAGTTTATGTTATCGTATGTCGGATTCGACGAGAGATAGAAAGCCATTCTAAGAGGCAGCGATACAAACAGGGAGATAAACATGGGCGTTGGTAAATAGCTTTCTGGTTCCGGATTCAAAAACATGAGAAGTTAGAAATAAGAGGAGGGGTATTTGAAAAGGAAGGTAGAAATAGCTTTACACTATCAATAATGGATTTATAAGCTGTTAGAACTGGCACTTAATTCTTTGAATGTAAAAGGGCATGAGTGTGAAAGAACATTTGCATAGATATTTTGCGCATATGCATATTTTCGTATCCCTAGTTTTCGCAACCAGATACTGGAGGTTATATGCAGGTAGTAGGATCCGTAGATTTTGTAATGGAGAGGGACGTAGTTTTCGTTGAATGAGGATATAGACTATGAGAGGATAAAGTAAGATGCGAATATATTCACCATACTTTTTGATTGGGTGAATGCATTTCATAAATGTTTGTAAAAGGAGTAGAAATATCAGATAAACAATAGTTAATTGGGGTAATTGTTGTTGAAGTAGGAGTGGAGATAAAGAATGGAGAGAAGAGGGACTGCATTTTTTTTCTTTTTGAGATTTTGGGTGCTGTATGTTTAGGAAATTGCTGTAAAATCCCGGGATATCCAATGGAAATACTTCCCGGGCTACAACAGATTAATAAGGGCATTCCTGGTATAAATGAAAAAACGAAGCATAATGTAATACCCCGACGCCCTAAAACTAACCTTATCAACACTACTAGCAAACTAAAAACTACTAAACGCATTTGTCACCATACTTTTAAACAAAGGTAACATGAACTAACCTTTAACAGTTTTAAAATCCATACAAATGATATCTGGATTATTTTAGGTACTTGCTGAAAAGAAAAGAAGAATCCCTCACACTTTTAACTATTTATTGTTCTTCAAAGGTATAAAGATTATTTTGGAAAGTGATTTTTCGCATGGGATAGGACAGATGTTGTCTCTTATTTACTGTCATTTTAATATGTTCAGTAATTAGTTCAAACGTAATTTGTCGATGTATTTGTTGGGACGTGTGTTCTTCAGGTTGTTTCTGCATTGGTCTCATAATGTGCGTATAGTCTTCTACTATGTGATAACCATCCGAGTATACCACGAAACGCATCTACTACATGGCGAGGGTGGCACCTAGGAGGGTATGGGATACCGACACAAACACAAATTTGTAAAAAATTGATAATACTCATAGAACGAGGATGTTCGAGTTCGATACGAGAAGCTATTGACAGTGATGTCCAATTTATAGAAAAGAAAGCTGTAGGAGGTTAAGGGTGACATTCGTATGATGTATGAGAAGGATTTGCATCGGAAGATGAAGAAAAAGTTGACAAGGTTGAGAAGGGAGAAAAATTTGAAGAGTTAGGATTTAAGGTAAGATATTTGGGGTTACATATTTTAGTAGTGTGATCGAATCGTAGAAAAACTACTTTGTTTCTTTCAAAGATTCGACAAATAGAAAGAGTTCTGCTTTTGATTGTATCAAAGGTGATCATGATCGTTAGTGTAGAACCGACAGTAAGAAAAATATCGGTCATGGGAAAGAATAGAAGTAGCAATTAATCGGAAATTTGAATCTGGATAGTCACCGATTCAAAAAAAATAACAAATCAACTGGAAATGACGATCAGGGGTTCAAATATTCTATCTAGGAACTGGTGAAGTAGAAACCACGATTCTAAAGAACACACTCCGAATTAATTGTAAAACCGAGCATGTTACCAGGTTTGTCAAGTTCACGTCATCCCAAGAAAGAAGAGGTGGTGAAATTTAGTCAACCTGGTAAAAGTTCATCAACATTTCGATATAAACATGAAATTGTGGATACTACGTAAGGGTCCTCGTAGGTGAGGGATAGAAAAACTGAGAGAAACTTTTTGTCTCCGTATCATTTGTTTGATGGGGAGGATTGTAAATGTATTGTATTTATAGGTTGTTAGTCTAGATAGAGAGGTTTAGAGATGAACAGCTGGTTTATGTGAATGTGGCTTTGAAGGAATTTGGTGAGGTTAGCTAGATTTTTGTCAAATATGAGAGAAGTGGGGGAAGAATGGCGCCTAAGGTTAAGGCTGGGTTGATACCCATAGATGAAAAGGAGATCAGACCAGATAAAATTGATGATTGGTGATTATATACCTTACTTTGATACTTTTGAAATTGAATTGAGGGGAGACTGACTACCTACCTTAAAATTTGTTTGTTTTCTTTTTCCAAATTTTAAAAATCATAAAACCCCCAAAAAAACTTATAACCATTGACAAAATATCATTAAATAAGATAAAAAGAAATAATCTAGTTTGTAGTTATGATAAGAAAAATAAATAGATAGGGTGTTTTATTTTTTTATTTTTTTTTTCTCTCTCTTGTTCTTTTGTAATTTAACGATCATATTTCAAAAAAATGTATTATTTAAGTTAAAGTTAACAAATATACGTCAAAAACATCTTTATTTGAAAAAGAAGAGAGCCAAGGAAGATTGTTTTAAACAAAGGAACAAAGATTTAAGATGTATAATCATAACCAAAGTAACCAAGGCAATAATTACAAAAAGATATCGAGCAACATCCCCCCTTCATATTCAAAAAATGGCATAATTTCCGGAAAAAGTCAAAATCCAACGATATAAAACATCAATATCAATGCCTCAATGACATCATCAATGCAATCATACCACTAGAAAAGTTTAGACAATATTGAATGTTTCTAAGATCACGAATAAATTGCCAAAAAATCCGTAGAAAATATCAGGTTCACCATCTTAGACGATCTGGATTAACTAGACTAGGAAATCAGTGGAAATGGAATGAAGAACTAAAATCTCTAAAAAAATGAAAGTACCAGCTGTTATGGAATCTAGGACGGGAAGAAAATTGGCATCGGGATAGGAATCGGAATGGATAGGGGCAAAGATAACAAAAAAAACTGTATAGATGACAAAAGAATGATAGGAAGTTAGAACCAGAGGTATAGGAAAGTTGACGGGAAAGGATAAAATGAATAACTCTATAATATGCCTCTACAAGGATCACAAAAAAATTGGTTCCATAAAACTGGACCTGGAATAGGATCTAGTATTAATAGTGTCAATAAAAATTCGCAGAAAAGAATAGCCGGAGGATTGACCGGAAGTAACTCAGGGAGTAGGATACCTATGTCCCCTGTGTCTCCCATGAATAAAAAGTCTGAGAAATAAAAAGTGAAGAACTCGTCGAAATCACCAGTTAATAATGGAAAGAAAGCTGAAAAAAAACCTGCAAAAGAAAGCTAGAAATCACCGTCTTCTCCCTATACGCATTATAATCACAATATTAATCACAAAAAATCGACAATAGAATAGACCGGATCTCTTATTACTGGTCTGGATACCAACGGCGATTTTTATTCCATGAATATGAACAACAACAGTATCGAAAGAGAACCGAAGCAGAACCACAGATATCCCAACAACAATCATCATAACACCGGTAATTGCTGTGTTAGTCGTAACAGAGAGATGAAGAAACCCAAGATGTACGTTGTACAAAGAATTATAGATTTGAGTCAGGATCCTTGTGGGAATGAGATGAATCTCAAAGATGGATTTAGGGAAATGGCGCATTTGAAGGAGAATCTTTAAAATTTGCCTTCAAATTTTAATCTGTCCAGTGAACCGAAACATACATATGACAACAATATGCATTCGAAAACTGGAAATAGTAGTGAAAAGAAGTAACATACGTTGTTCTCCGATGCCATAAAGACAGAAAGGTAGAAGAAGGATAGAAAACACGGTAATGTCTGTGCTAACAGGAATGACAACGGAAGTAGAAATGTTGCTGGCAATTTCAGTGCAAACATGAATGGGAATGTTTCACCGGTAGGAAATAACAATTTGATAAGCGGAGCTAATAGACATAGAAGATGAAGATATTTGATCATTTTTTGACCGATAATCATTGACTTCATTAGAGATTTTACGCTCAAAAATATGCGTTAATATGAAATTCAGATGAAGAAATAAAAAAATCTAACTTTCGAGAGAAGGGGAGAGTATATTTAAAAACATAGTTTTAGGGAGTTATTCAGGTGGTAAAGTCAATAAATGGCAAGAATATGGTTGATAGGGTGTTATATGGTTGATTGATTTGATTGACTGATTTGGAAGATTTTTAATAGAGGAGAATATACCATTAGTAATAACATATTAATCAAAAAAAGGAAGTGCATAACAAGGGAGGAGGCATATTCTTTTTGATTTTGATACGATAAAAATGGACCAAATATTTCAAGAGTTAACTCATCAACAGGTATCATCGCTGTATTACGATACCCAACCATTTTTTACCCATGGGTTTGTTAAGAAGGAATCTTCTTTGCCCAATAACACCTTTGACCATTCCCCAATCATGGAAGAACTCAATGCTGGACTAGCAATCACCAATACCCATGTGTATCTGTATGATGTAATCTCTTCAAAAATAACTTTAGGGAAATAATGCTAACACACCCAAATATTGCACACCTTTGTCCTTTTCTCTCAAGTTTTAAATCCTAAGAGAGTAGTGGAGGGATTAAATAACCCCCGGAAAACCTATAGGAATTGCTTTTGAAAAGGATGGCTGCGAAACTGTTAAATTCTACTCCCCGAATGTCTCGGTATTGGAGGCATGGAGAATCAAGCTGTAAGAAAGAATAAATCAGAGGGGATTCCATAAACTATTTAAAGCCAAGAGGAAAATTGGAAAAGGAGCGTTTGCTACTGTATATTTAGCCTAAAGACTCACCGACAAGAAGCTATTCGCCGTGAAGGCATTTTCGAAGGAGAGACAGTATTCAAGTGACAAAGGAAAAGATTCTTTGATAAATGAGCTGAATTTAATGAGGAAATTGAAAGGACATCCAAATGTGACAAACTTAGAAGGTGTCTACGAGACTGATAATTCGATATATGTGATACTATAGAATCTATAGGGTGGACAGTTACACTAGAAAATAAAGGTATATTTTGTCAAAGATAATGTAGGCTAATGCAAAGTTTTCAATGCAAGAGACTGTCCAAATGATGTTGAGTATCTTGAAAGGATTAGCATTCATGGATGAAAAAAGAATAATTCATAGGGATTTGAAACCAGAAAATCTCCTATTTAGATCTAAGGTTGATAATTAGTTAGTTATTGCAGATTTTGGTTTGGCTACTTGGGCGTAGGAGCAGAACTACTTATTTGTTAGATGTGGCACGCCAGGTTTTGTTGCACCCTAAATCATAAATATCAGGGATATGAATACTCATTCCGACCCAATAAGTGATGTGTTTTCGGCTGGATTGATATTTCATTACTTGCTACTGGGACGCTCAGTGTTTAAGGGTTCAAAGTATGCGTAGATATTGGCGCAGAATAGGGCTTGCGATTTTAAGTTGATTGGAACGGATTATGAAAAAATGGATAGGAATGCCTACGATTTAATGGTCAGGATGTTGGATGTCAATCCTAAAAGCCGCATAAGAGCAGGGCAGACATTAGCACATCGATTCTTCAGGGAATACATGGATGTGGAGAGTGCTGAAGATATCAGTACTAGCAACCTCGGATTAGTCGCACATGGTCACGAAAAGATGCAAATATAGGAGCCCAGTCATCACATCACATTATCTAATTTTCGATAGACATTCGAAAAGATGACAAGCGAAACCCCAAACTGCAGCAAAATAAACTCTCCTACAAAAAATGATCATGACTATAAGAAACAAAGACTAAGCACAGGAGGTTTTAATCAACAAAATTTACTATTGGATAGTTTGCCACTAAGGAAAACTTTGACAACTAATAACCCAGCTTAGAATTCACCGACTTGTCTTTTGAAGATTTCTCCTTCTCTTAATGGCAAGAACGGTGGGAATAAATAGAATTAGTTGGTAATGTCGGAGAGGAAGGGTTTAAGACATAATACTGTATAGACCGGGAATTCTAATGAGTTTAAAAAGAAGAGATAAACTATTATTTTGAATGGTGGTAAGGATGTCAAGGATAGGGAGAAATAAAATGGCAGTATATTTGGCAATTTTGCTATGAATGCTTGACAAACATTGTCGCATGGATGTAGGGTGATTCTGTTTTATTGCTATCTTACTATTTAACCCTATATTTTGAGGTTTTTTTGGTTATATCCTATTGATCTGTACGAAGACCCTTCCATCAATTCAATAAATATCAAGAGAAAAATGGAGGGGATATTCATGTTCTTCAAAGATAAGAAATTAATAGAAATCAAATATCAAAATATCCGATATCCAATGTTTTTTTGAAAAAAATAAAACTTCCTTTAAACATAATTATACAAATACAATTCAAAATCAGTGCATCTATAGACATAATGGCTCCAAAACCAGCTCCTAAGTTAACCAAAAAGCAATTGGCATAGAAAGCGAAGGAATAAGCCCGAATAAGATAGGCGGAGCTTGCATAGTAACGCCGGAAATAATAAGAAAGACAGGCGGAATAGAGAAGATTGATGGAAATTGAAATGGAGAAAAAAAGGGAGGAGTAAAGAGTAAGAATAGGAGAGTAGCAGTAGCAATATAGGGAGTATATCGAAAAAAAAATAAAAAGTTAGGAAACATCGTTTCAAGAATTGATGAATGAGTAAAACTGGAAAGAGTACACTTCTGAGTACTATAAAGACTATGACACTCGTGGTGCTAAGCTATCAACTTTCATGAGCATTTTTCGTGAGGAGGAGTTCAAAAATGAGGAGAGGAGTTTAAAAATGTGCGAGGATGCTGAGATATATGCTCGCAATTTACACTAAAGAATGCTGAGATATCGATCGTAGTATGATTCATAGGGTGAGAAATAATGCATTGCAGGAATTTTAGAATTGAGAAGCGTGGAAATGAGGAAACTGGAGCAGATAATGATCGAACTGGCAAACAGGGCAGAGTAAATCTAAGAGAAGAACAACGAGTACAATAAAACCAAGGGTGAGCCAAACAGAAAGGCCGATGGAAAAATTATAGAGTATAAACAGTTTATGAGTTAGAATTTTAAGATTGGAATGTTTCTGAATTCTACAACCACAAAGAACTTAAACAAATTTAGACCCATTGAAATCAAGGAATTCGGACTAAACACCTAAATACCATCGAAATGGATAAATGCGAATAGCATCGTCCGCTTCTAATGGACAAACTTTAATCCCTACGATGCTGTGAATTTGGGTGCAAAGTAAAATTTCATGATAGTTGGTGGAGTGTACAATCTCTAGTTTTATGAGTTGCTTCTGGGCAGTAAGAAAGTCAACAATTTCACGGTTAAAAAACATTTCAAAGGAAAATAAATTTTGGAAAGATTCAAATTGGCGTCAGCAGTGGTGAAGGAGCCATTTCAGGTCATGTATCAGATACCCAAATACGTCTTTCTGTAAGGAGTTGATAAAAATGAAATGAAGATAGCACAGTATGATGTCGGAAACCAAAAATGGACACTATTACCAAATGACACCGTTGTAGAGTATGAAGCCAGTTAGAAGAGAGTAGTCTGTAGGGTCAGCAGACCTGAACCAATAGCATATGTGCAGAGCAGGAACGCAGATTACCCTTACGTTGCTTGGGAGCTAAGA
>JAOWAT010342946.1:0-13150 GCA_028571025.1 Longipedia americana | reverse complement strand
AGTTCCAACTAAAATGTTATCTATTCTATATTCTGAACTGCGCTCAAATAAGCTTTCGATAGGTCTTAGTGACTGAGTTTACGTAGCAATTCTAACCGTCCCTCACGAATTTTTTTTGCATTCTAAACTTTTTTAATTTTAGCAACACATTTTCCAGATACTGATTATGTGCTCGGTGCAACTCCTTTTTTTGAAAAAGAACTGCAATTGCTTTCTTTCTTGAAATCTGCCTACCCGCTGATAAAGGAGCAGAAAATTTATTCTGAAAAACATGTATGAAAAGACTACTCTGATCCAGATGCACAAAACTCCTAATTATTCCTTTGTATTGAGCTCCAAGACAGTGCAGAATCGAAACACCCATTTTCTTTTGTCCCAAATGGCAAACAATTCAAGTTGCGATTATTTTATTCTGAAAGCATCTGAGTTGGATTTTTTGTTTATTTGAATTTGATTATATCTCGTTTTAGCAACCAAGTACTTCCTATGTAGAACTTATATACATTTTTTGTAATCAACTGAAAAATCACTTCAAAAAAATAAAAACAAAAACATCCAATAAATCTTAGAAAGAGAAGCATATCAGAAAAATCACCTTTTAATATCCCATAGCTCCAACACCTTTTAGATTCCACAACCTTTTCCAAATCCAATTTATTTCAATCTTTGAATCTATTCGTTCATTTTCTCAGATACAAGTTTTCTCCCATCCATAAATCCTTCCCCATTGACCACCTCAAATCCTATCCTCAGCTCCAAATAAGCAATTCGCCATAAATTGGCAAACATTTTCCTGTACTTGCGATAAGCAACTCCATTTCCTCTATACACATCCTTCTGATAATCGTTGTACAGAGTAGTGTCCAAGTTTGATCCAATCGCTAATAGCTTATTCTCACCGACCAATCCAGCGATTCTTTCCATAGAAGTTCTTAATTATCGATACCTCTGATGGTTTTCCTGAATTTTATCACCCAAATACCGATTAAGCATCCTTTCTATCCTCAGAAAACTCATTAGACCGATTTCTTGTACAGACATCATCAGATAGTCAAATTTTAATCCTCCATTTTCATGATATAGATTCATATTAGGGACTTATTCTCCGTCTTATAGTCTTATGGTTTTGTAGAAATAACCGTTTATCTCACGGTTTGCAGTTTCTATTGCGTTGTCGATTGTGTCATATGATACACCATGCACATGTGGGCTGCATCTTATGGAGTAAGGATCCTGGATTTTTTTACCTTAGCTATGTAACTTGTCTTTTTGACCGGTTATTTCTACTCTTACTAGCTATCCAACGTTTTATGCGTATCTAATTTGTCCTCTGTGATTTTTTTCCCTGTGCACGATGGGCGTAAAGGCTTTTTCCCTTCCCCCCAAACTCAGGAAACTCAAAGCAAATACAACTTCCATTCGATTAACAAATTTAATGCTTTCTTATATTCCAAAGCACAAAATTGTCATTAGAAAACATTATCCTTCGACAAGTTCATCAATTTATTTGAAGTTTTGAATGTTATTTGCCAACTACCATTGATCCAATATTTGTAAAATTAGATCTTTTTCAGTATTGGATTATGTGATTCTTTTTTACAGTTATTTGGATCTTAGATTCCAGCATTCTATCAGTTTTTGGACTAAATCTGTGTTAAATGGAGATTCCTTTCTTGCCATGGAGTTTATTTTAATAAGCATGTAGCCTTTTAAAAATTATTGTCTGTAATGTGACTGACTATCGATTTCGGATTCAAAAGTTTCCTCCTTCAGGAAGTGTAGTTGTTCCTTGATCATTTTTGTGATCTCTTCTCCGTTTTTGTTTGATGTTTATTCTTGAGCTTTGTTCTCTACATAATACGGGGGGGATAAGATACTTTTATTGGTTTTTGCATCATTGGATAGCACTAATTCCAGGGAATTTGTATTTACTACCTGTTACCAGGTGATATCAGTGGGTAAAACAAGTTGTTGATGATTTTTCATGGTTAAGGGCAAGTGATTGGGAGAGATTGTCTTGAAATTTGATAATGATGTTACAAACAGTCACAAAAAGAATTATGATATTCTTTAAAGTCCCCATCCCCCAATAGGATTTATTCCCAATTCACACTAATAAATAATTAAGATCATATTAAAAAAAACTCCATCCAAGGGACAAGGAATGAGAAACTTTCTAAAAACTAACCTTTGTTATTTTTCCAATAACATTGACAAGAACAAGATATTTATCCAAAAACTCCGTAAATACCGTTCTGACATCAACCTTCACCAAACTGTTTCTAAACTCAAATAGTAGTAAGTGCAATCTCATATTAACTCGCAATCAAAAGCAGAACTTTCATCGAAATTGTCTCAGCATGCAAAGTATTCGAGCATCAAAATATCCTTAGTTATGATGACTAAATACGTGATTTTGTCACCAACTTCAATCAGACTCATAGATCCAATGTTACCTTACTTGATTTCTCGAATTACTGCACCGATCTCGGACAAATGAAGAATTAGCCTCTCAGAAAAGGTGATTTATAGATGCTGCAGTAATTTCAGAAAAGAAAAGCTTAAAAGTCTATGGATTAAAGGCTGAAGAAATAAAAAGCATTTAGCTAGTATCACGGCCTTTCAGGAGGTTAAAGTATCCATTTTCACTAATTTATACAGTGGGGCTAAAAAGATAGCTTAAATAAGCGTATTCCAGACTCACAGACTCAACTTACAAAAAAGAAAAATAGTTTCAGGAGGCAAAAAGTCAGCAAAACCAAGATTAAATGATCGCAACTCATGCAGCTGTTTCTTAACTGAAAAAGTTTCCAACTTCGGGTCCTTTCTAAATCAAGGACAATTTTATCATGATACTTCTTCATCGTGGAGTTACCACCAAAATTACAACCCTCAATAGAATCAACAGCTTCAGAACGCTCCTTTTTATGGGCAATGGGAATGGTATCATTTCTATGGGCAAGGGAAAAGCTGCCAACTATAAACTGTCCCTCTAAAATGCGATTACCCAAGTTCACAAGAACCTTATAGCAATCCCTCAGGATTTCCGTTGCACCCTTCCATTAGCGATTACATCAAAATTTCAAGACTATAAACTGTACCTAAGACCACTTCCCGGGTTCAACAGTTGGGGATACCCCTCAGTTTCAATGATGCTTACTCTTGCAGGTATGGATCATTGCGGATTCCACGTTTCTCATACTGGTAAAAATATATACAACGCCTTACACGTTGTATTTAAAGCATTGACTAAGAACACAACCCCGCAGTAGCTTGCTGAAAGATAAGGATTTAAAACATACAGACACCAGTTTATAAGGCCATTAACATTTGTGAAAACCCATGGAACAATCAGTAAGTGAGTATTTCATTTCTTTTTGTGTTAAATATCCAGCGAATACTACTTTTCAGAACTAATTTTGAGAGATATTTTTTTGAATCAGTTTTTACATTCATTAGCAAAGTAACTCTGCGTCTGAATCATATTAATTGCTTTCTTCAAAAGAATAAGTGAAAACAATCAAATCCAATAAAGATCAAATCTACTCAGATCTGCATAGCGAATATTGTCAGCACGATAACATTATCTCCTACTTCCCTTTGCAAAGTCACTGCTCCATCCGTATTGGGATCGTTATAGGCCAGAGCTGAGAATAACAAACATAACTTACAACAAGTGTTCAATCCTCCTCCTGTATTTTGCATTAGTATTCCTGTGACGGAGTATTTGAATGGTTTGTTTAGCTTGCACAGTCCTCTGATCACAAAATCAATTAAATGATTTACTGATGCATTAGCCTTCTCTTTTACGTATATTGCGTTGATATCCTTGTCCTTGTCAGCGTTCTCTTCCTTTATTCCGAATAAGTTGTTGACTGCGTCCTCGAGAATCTTCAGCACCTACTCTGAAATAAATTATTTCTTAAGTATTATTAGGTATTTACATCTCCATCTTCAGCCATTTCTCTCTTTGATTTTTTTGATTTTGAAGTTATAAAAATATTTAAATCACGTAAATATCAGACTGGTAAAGAAACATCCTATGCTTAAATTCAACGATTTTTTAAGAATAATTTATTACTTTGGCAATTGAGAAAAGTAACCATTCAGAATGCCCTATACATCTTTCGGTTAACTTAGAACAAATATTTTCAAAAAAAACCCATCATATATCATTATCTGAGAATAATGAAGGATTTAGTCCAACCTGTACACCCAAATTAGCCTAATTCATTGCATAATTTGTTAGTTGGGGTCTCTTTATCGTGGTAAAAGAAGGACTCTGTCGAGGATTTCCCCGAGTCATTCTTGATTGCTTGCTTGACTCCTTAGTAGCTTGCATGCTACCACCACTCATGCCAAAACCATTTATCGAACTAGTCCCTTCTAAGGGTTTTGAGTTCTGTTTTATCACTATAGGCTGTACAGCATCGTCAATATTTTTTTAGTACGGTAATACTTTGCAATCATTGTTAAATGTGGGCATTGTAGATAATGTTGCTTTTGTTTAAAAGTCAAATCTAATCCCTTATAAATCCTCTTCCTGTAGGTTTAGAAAATTGTCTTTTCCCATTGTCAATGGATTTCCATGTTTAGGTTCATTTGCTTTTTCATAGTCAATTTAGTGTTTAGAAATTAATTAAAATGCTTCTAATAGTCCTTCTAAACTAATCCTTTCCCCTCTGTCAATCTTTAGCATCTCTTTCAATAGCGATACAAACTAAGGACTAACATTTTACTAGCTCATTATCTTCTAAAAAGTCTCACCATTAAAACCATTGGTCGCTCTACTCTGTTCATGAGTATTCAATTGTAAACTTTAACCCGCATACAGCTTACTCCTGTCTACTTCTGTATCATTTCTACGACTGTTTATCAGTTTTCCACCGTTGACATGAGATTATTCCATACCATTGACTCTTTCTCCGGGAAATAGTCCACAAATTTCGTACATGTAGCTCATTTTTGTGTTAACGTTCAATAAACATCTACCACATATCAGTTCAAAGATTAGTAGTCCTACTCCAAATATATTTGATCTATCGTCGATATCTTTGTCTGTCAGTACCTGCTATGGTGACATATATCTCATGTCCTGCAACTATACCAAATCTAATTTCGCAATGTTTCTTTCTTTCTACTTATCTCTGTTGTGACTATCTTACAGTTACAAATGCCCCAGTTTCAAACTACCTCTCCCCTCTGACAGAAATATATGGCTGGGTCTTATCTACTTTAACACGATTTTCAATTCTTTAAATGCCACCAGCATCTTTATTAACTATCCTGAAATACGAAGTATGTCTTCTTTGCTTATTTCACTTTTTATCGCACATTACAGGTTTTCTTGCATATTTTCGAAAATAGTGTAGAACCGTTACTAATCTTTGACTATTTACACTATTTATGGAAAGAATCTGCATTTTAATTTGTTATTTTTCATCACTGCTAACTCTTTACTCTTCAAAATCTGCTCCCATGTTGAAGCCTTTTGTAACTTTTTGACAATCACGCTCGCGCGGTTTTCAATTGCCTCAGCCTTGTAAAATGTGCAAGGCTTGCACTTGACTATTTTATCATATAAACGGTATTTTTCCATTCTTATGTATTTGCTTTTTTTTTCAATAATTTTATTAAAACCTAATGATGTCCCCCATTGAATCCATCCCAACGATAAAAAAAATAACAGATCAATATGATGCGAACTCAATGATAGGCCATAATACTATACTGATCAATAACTTCCTCTAGCCTATCGAATGAATCTCCCAATTCTGCGTATTGGTAATGCCACAAATACGCCTTGGCTTCATATTTTTTCCTTCCATTTTTACATAGATATCCCAAGTATCTCAATATATTCGAACTATTAAGCACTAAAGAAATCTAGTTGACACTCCTCTTGTCATTTGGATTGGGCACTGTCTGCTCCCATCCCATACTTTCCTCAAAAACAGGATTCAACCCTGCTCTCATTTTTTTCATATATCTCTGTTAATATCCCGGGTCTTCCTTTCCAACCATCAACATATTACTCGCCAAGCATCTGGGCCTCCCCGTCTACTCTTCCCCAAACATAAAAAACTAGCTATCATTTTGATATCTACTGCCATTATAGGTTTTCAACAACCCAAACAAATTATCAAAGCACCCAGACCATTCCTTCCCTTTTCCATAGAACAAACTCAAATAATTCAGTCTATTTCCAATTACAGTTTCACCAACCATATCATTATAAAATCGATCGTGTTTCTATAAATCATTTATCCTTATCAAACTTCCAATATTCTCACCAATGCTCTTGTTTATCCCATCCAAAGATCCACCCTCCTCCGCATACATCTCCATCATGTTATCATTTTCGTAACAAAATATAGCACTACAGCTTTATTGGATTGATGATAATGCTAAACTACAGTTGTAAACTTGTAATGGGGTCTATCCTGATCTATTTGGTAGTACTACATGCCCGTATAAATCGATTTAGAATTAATCTCGTAGCAATTACATTATCTTTGTGCCTAGTCCCGATCCTGTCCCTCCTCCCAAACTGCACAGGACATTGATGGCCATTGCGCAGTCCACAGTTTATAACTATTTGCGACTCCGATCCAAAACATACTCACAGATCTATCGATTTTCTCTCATATACAGGTCGAGTAACGATTTGCTATTGCTTATGGATGTATGACTGAATTGTTTCAATTATATGGGTTTGTTTTTATGGAGAGGTGCTTTTAATCCATCTATATTTTATAGTGATATGCTCTGTACTGGCTATTTGGGTAGCTTTTGTAAATATCCGTAGGACCAGTTGTTGCCTCTTCCATGTTCGAAATATTTGACATTCTAGATATCAAGCCATTTTGGAGGTTTTTCTAAGAACGGTTTCAAAACCTTGGGCTATGTATCGATCATTATGGTGTGTTGTTTGTTGGGTTTGCGGTTTCTCGTACAGTAATAACTATCGGATAAATTTTCGTTCAACTTTGCTCCGATTTGACAGCCACATTGTCCTAGCTACAGCATTAACGATCCCATGTTTATTTATATCTAAAGTATATTATTTAAATATTAATTCCCCTTACTTGGACCTAACCCCAAACTCTGATATATCAATCTCATGTTAAAAAAACCGAATTGCTAAATATCCTAATAATTAGATAGAGACAATATTACATTATAATTAATTATTTCGAAGTGAAGCGATTTTTTTGGTTAAGAACTCCCTCCATATCCACGAATGTAAAAATCCGAGTCATCTGTCTGGGACTAAGACAGTCATTACTAAACATAATACCTTCCGATAAAAGATTGTCTTAGGATTCTGGATGCTCTCAAACTTTCCCATATCTCACAACCATAAATTGCTCTCAAACTACAAACCTACAAAAACTACGAACTCCTCACCAAAGTATATGCTACTTAGACACAAGCAGACTAATTAGACTAATTTGCTGAAACCAACAAAAAACCCAATACCTTCTCTAAAACTTATCTCAACACTTTGAAAACAATCTAGTCTTCTCAAAGAACTCTCAAAAATCTAGAGTTATAAAAGCGCTTTAAGACCAATATCTAGTTTTAAAACATCAACAAAGCCCTTGTCTTCCGCCACCTCCATGAAAAAAAACTCCAATAAATGCAGCAGATCTACGACTATATAATTCTTTACTCTGGAAAGGTTCTTGAAGTCTATACAACCAACAAGACCATGAGCACAATGTTCAAGAACTAGATTTGGGATATGAAAAACTCCTTAAATATGTTTTATTCCCACTAGCCGCATCATTGGAACAAATTACGTTATTCCAATGTTCTGGTTCAAAAACTGCTCAAACTTCACATTCATATACTCATCAAGGGATCTTATCAGGATCTGAGAACTTATGTGATTTATTACTCGAATAAATTGGATTTTTAGAGTCTTAAGAACACTTTTTTTGAAGTCTTGATGAATTAAATCACTGTACTTCATATGTTCAGAAATGGCCATTGTCGTCTTAGACCCACATAGTCGTTGTTCTTCGAACTAATCGGATAAACCACGAAAGATATCTGCAATCGTATTGAAAAATAGTACTAAATTGAGATGGAAGTGGATAATAGGTATGGGTGTTTCATTCTTCACTGCAAACATGAATCTTTCTCCGACCTTCCCACTCAGTAGCTCTAAAACATCATCTCTGATATCTGTATTCTATAACTGGTTACATTTTCATCGACTTCCACCAGAAAATGGTGTAATTGTCTCAATAGAATCGCGTAGTAAAATACCTACCTTTCCGTCAAACACTCCCAGCGTAGAACTTGCCTGCTTATCAAGCGTAATAAGATCAAACACCTTTCTGATCTCACCTCTGTCTTTGCAGGTTTCCTGTAAATGCTAACAGATAAGTCTCAAATAAACATATACATACCGCCACCCATCAAAAAATCCTAATTTTAGAGAATCTTGACACTTATCGACAAACATGGTCTTATAGTTTCTGGCTCAAATCAATCCAATTCTTCAATTTTGAAGGTCAAACTTAAGCATTTCTCCGAAGAAAACCCTCTTTCTGTTGTAAGATCATGCAATCAGGTCCTTAACTTTCTTTTGAAATTAGTCATTGTTGGGTTTTAAGAGGAATTTCGAATGGAGTTCATGGAACAGTTGATAAACTTGGAATCCAGAAAGTCTGCGAAGCCTAAATACGTTGAAAAATCTTAGAAAATAAACAGATAAAAAAATTAGTGCAAAGATACCGAAAAATCATCAAAATAAAATTCAAAAAAAACGTCGAAAAAATCAAAAAAACACTGGTCATCATAATAATAGGCATAGTACCAAGAAAAAGTATAAATCAAAAAAGAATCACCGAATTCTGGATCCTTACAGCCTTCACAACAAGGTTACCCCATTCTTTTTAACGGCATAAAAATTGAATAAATATAGTAATCTCTCTACACACGAGGGTCTCCTATAAAATAGAAAAAAGTCCGCTAATCTCTTTAGCGCGTTTCCTAAGGGGCAAAATTCAAACTATACCCTCTGATATTTTCGGACAAACTTTCCAACCTACCAAAATAATAAACTCTTGATACCACCCAGGCTTTTCTTACCAAAGACACCGTTAATCAGATTTAAAACGGTGTGCTGCAGCTTAAACAACTCGATCATATCCAGCTGGTACAAATTTCTCAGTTTAAACTTGAAGAGTAAGGCCATATCCTTTACCTTAGTAAAGATGACAAATAAAAATATATTCCCACTCATTTCTTCAAAAGAATACAATGATTCATTGATTTGGTTATCATTTGTCAAGTAATTTTAGACACTCTACTTTTTAGTTGTTGGCATATACACTGATATTTAAACAATCACGGTTTTTTTCGTACCTCAATTGTCATCTCTTGCGATTTCTATTCCTTTTCCTATTTCTGTCCCTTCGACTCCTCTACCTCCTCTTCTCTGGACTATCCCTTGCAGTTTTTTCCTTCTCCTTGCCCATAGCACTCTGCTCTTCAACTCCTATCGGCAAGTTTTCGGAATAAAAGTAATGTTGTTTCATATATGCATACTAGCTCTGATAAATAGCCATCGCTTTTAACCGATCCTAAGATAAAAAACACACAAACTTACCTATGTACTCAAAAAATGTTTCTCTTCATTCTGTATCTCAGACTTTTCCTCAACATCTGACATATCTTCCCTCCCCTCTTCTTCAATCTATCCATTATGCTAGTTCTAGTTGTTTTAAACCTCCGATATCATCTTTTCCCCCGCTTTGATCTTCTCTCTCCTTGTCGACTGATTGTTTGTAGTCTAAGACTGTGTTGTCTTGTTTTTGTTTTCTCTCCCCTGTCGGGTTCTGGCTCCAACAGCCTCTTCATTTTCTTGCTAAATCTGACTTCCATTCTCCTAATCCTACTATTAAGACTACTCCTCTTCTAAATTTTATTAAACATCCTCTCCTAACTACTCTTAAACGTCCGATATCTCAGCACCCATAGCCTTGACCATTTATTCATTCTCTAGCATTTTTAATCCGTACCGAAACAACCCCGGTAACATATCCACATCCAGTTCCTCTTCTTCTCTTTATTTACCCTCCTTATTTTCTATCTAAGCCATTTTCAACATCTCCCTGTCCTCAGCATCCTATACCTCTGCTAGATCACCTTCCTATCCGTTGCCATGGTTGTAATCTATGGCACCGGCGAGCATGTCCTTGATATTGACCTTTTAAAAATATTAAGTGTTGAACATGCCTTCCTAAGTTACCAACTCCTACAGTCTTCTCTTCTGTATAGACTTCATCAGAATGTTTTATTCTATGGTGTATTCCGTAATTAATCGATATATAATGACATTTCTCGTCTGCCCGATCCTATGACACCTATCCTGTGCCTGCTTATCCATGGCAGGATTCCAGTCAGTATCATAGAAGATGACATTGGATGCACCTGTGAGATTTAATCCGATCCCACCAGATCTGGTGCTGCTTATAAAGCATAGCACTCTGGGGTCATTATTAAACCTTTACACTATGTTTTGTCTTAGCTAAGTTTTTGTTCCACCGTCTAGTCTGACGTAATTATATTTGAACATATTTAGTACTTTTTCAAATATATCCAACATCTTTGTCATCTGAGTAAAAACTAATGCCTTTTGTCCACGATATTTTATCGATTTTAACAAAAAAATTAGTTTTAACAACTTTCCACTGTCATACAATATGATGCTTTTTGATGGAAAATGAAGAAGAAACCGTGACCTTATGCACTATATTTCCCGGGGTATTATTTACTTGACTTTCTTTCTCAAATACTACAGTTTATTATTTTAACTCATGACTTCCGAACTCATGGGGAAGGTTGTCAAGCCAGCAGGTCTAGCCATTACCTTAGGGACACAGAACAAAAACCTATCAAACACATGTTAGAACTACTCAGCCCTCTAGATAACATTTTTACTCATATAGTACGGAACCTTAGATTTACAAATTTCATAATTTTCAAAATGGAACCCTTATCCATAGACTTTAAATTCCTTTCTCCTTGATCTCTCATAGTTAACCTTTGCAAATGATAATCTATCCATATATCGGTTACGATGGTATATCACACTGTCTGGGTCCATTGTATCTTCGTTGTAACTCTTCAATATGTCCTCTGCAATCTACTAGAAACAACTCCTGAGTTTAAAATTCTCAACGAAATCTTTCAAAATATGGACTTTCTATTCCACAAACAGACCTCTTAGATACATATGATGAGCTATAACCACGGTTAATGGTATCCAGTTCAATGGACTTTCTTCTATTCTTGGCTGGAATAGATCAGGATGGTTACAAATCTTTTTCAGTCCCATTAGTACGTTCATCATTCCTCCACATTAGCCACCGGAGTTATTAGTCTGTTTAGAACCCAAATTTACAACCTCGCTTCTTTTCTTGTTTTAGTGCCATATCATCTCATCGTATAAATACCTCTGTCTCCGACTCATACCACATCTTATTATCCTTTCCTACTTGGTTGGTAACTGTTTTTATACATCTTTCTTCATCCTTCTCAGGAAAAATGGTCGTAAAATAGTGTGCAGTTTCTTTAATATTTACTGACTTATCGGGAAGTTTTTCTACATTGCCTCCTGGAATGGAATGTTGAACCATTCGTTGAAGTCGTCGAAGCTGTTGAAAACGCGAGGCATCAGAAAATGCAACAATGACCATAACTCTGTCAAGTCATTCTGCAACGGTGTTCCAGTCAGTAGTAGTCTATTTTTAGTTTTGAAATTTAGTAGCACCTGCCATCTTTGAGACTTGAAATTTTTTATATTCTGGGCCTCGTCCAACACCATGTAGTACCATTTCTTCCTTCGAAATATGGGATTGTCAGTCACTGCTATTTTGTAACTGGTTATACACACATGAAAACTATTCAATTTGGACCATCCTTTTCTCTTCTGCTTTCTTTATTTCGGTGATCCGAAATAAGTCATAATTTTGAACGCTGGGCACCATCTCTTGAACTACAACTACCAATTCATCAATATTGTTGTGGGGACTACTATCAAATGTGGACCCCATATACCCTTTTCCAGGGCTAGATGAGCGAAAAAGGCAATGGTTTGTATTGTTTTGCCCAATCCCATTTCGTCTGCCAGTATGGCGTTCATACCCTTGTTATGCAAGGTCGAAATCCAATATACTCCTAATAACTGATACTCTCTCAGTGGAAACTTAATCAGTAAGGACGGTCGTATCACATTGTCCTCATGCAGCCCCAGATATTTGTATTTCGGTTTTAATTGCAGATCTACTACCACGGGTATGTTTGTGGTCTGTGAAACAACAACATCTCTTAAAGATACCTCCTAATATCCTTATAGTATTTTGGTTATTTTCTGTGATGCTTCAAACTGTTTACCGACTAATAGCTCTAATTTTTTCATTTGCGTTTATTTTTCCCATTTCTTTATTTCTTGCTGTCTCATCAACTTCCTAACTTTCATTCCACTCCCCCAGAACTATCTCTTGACATGCCTCATCAGTTATAGGCTCTGTCTTCTCACTTTCCTCTCTTCCTATTTGGCTCTTTGCTATCCAATCTGTTCCAATCTATTCCAAGTATTTTGACTAAACTTTGCAACCTTTCTTTTCAATTTTATTCTTTATTCCCTTTCGGACATGAAATCCTTTCCAACCTACTAAATCTGCCTCATCAAATATCTCCAGCTTGTGTTGCCTGGGAAATTTTAAGGTTATTAAGCTTTGGGCAATTTCTTGCCATATTGTTCATAAAATTATTCCAGCTATCTTTCGTATCGATTTTTTTGCTATGTATTCTGGAAGTACAACTATGGATTAAATATTTTCAATTCAACTTGTTTGGCCTTGGCTCCAGTTGGTAAGTATTAAACATAGCACTCCTTATCACCAACCTCCTATTTTTGTATATTCTTCTTTTTTTTATTCAAACCTCGATTCAAATTTCGATTCCGCTGGTTATCCTCGTCTTTCTCATCAATATTATTTTCATAACACTTAACTGTTTTCCTAACGATCTTACCACCCTCTTATCCCCTACTACCTCTGCCATTATTATCCTTGGAACTGTTCCCACCATTCTCAAGTTTTCCCTTTGAGTCAATAAACCTCCGATC
>JAOWAT010342835.1:0-13152 GCA_028571025.1 Longipedia americana | reverse complement strand
AGAACCCCCCATAAGTTTTTGGTGTCAAAATTCTAAAAAAAAAATAAATTCTCACATAAAATATATAGGAAAAATGTAAATTAACCAGTAGCAGGCCAAATATTCATTCATGTTTATCGTTTGTTTGCCTATGTATTTTATGAGATTTTTTTTTAATTTTGACCCCACAAGCTTATGGAGGGTTCTATAAGTTGTAAGGATAATGGCAAGGTAATTAGTTTTTCAAGTAAAAAAGTGAAAAAAAATCCCATTATAGCTCACAAAAAATTGCAATTCTAAATGAATCTCATTTTAGAACTTTTAAAAAATCCATTGGCCTTTTTTAAGCTAAAACTTATAGTTCTAAAGTCATTCATTGGTTTTACCAATTTTGTGTTGATAATAGCCTGAGCTTGGTTACTCATACTATTATTTCTGTACAACTTTATGTTCAAGAATGCGTCACCTGTACACTTTTAGAATCACCAATACCATCCGTAAAACCATTACTTATTTAACGTCCTTGCAGAATGATTCACTTCGAAGAGTGTTTGTATTGGATTTTTGGTAGTACAACTCCGTATCAAAAAGCAATTCTCAAAAAATGATGAAGTCTCGGATTCCCGAAATTAGTCACTCATTTTATTTAGAAGAAGTGAATTGCTTGATTCATTTTGATCAAACAAATCTAAAATTAAATTCTTTTTGCATTTGGACATATTTCTTAATCAATAAATTCCTAGAAAAATTAAAAATAAAATTTGAATCTAATATAGAACAGTTATGAAAATGAGTAGTTCTAAAAATCTCAAGAGCAATTTTAGGAGGGTTTCTGGTAAAAAAATGACTAGAACATTAAATAAAAAAAGTCCAAAAGATTTTTTAGAAATTGATTAATTCATCCCCCCTGCCTGCTAAGGTAAAATTGTGGAAGGATGAGAGCTTTCCCAAAGTCTAGAAAAGTTTATAAAACTGTGGTCTTAAAAACGAATTTGGAAAAAAGCAGTTTTGTATTAAGTGAATGAAATCGAACTTGGCTTGACTTTCATTCATAAAATTGATCCATGTTATTGCTCACCCATGTACGGAGATCTAGTTTTAGTCAAGTGTAAGCTGATACGAACATCAACAAGCGTTTATCAGTACTAACAGCCAAGAAAGATGATTTTAATTGTTTTCATTCCCATGCTGGATAAACTTTTTAAATGAGCAACCCAGCCTTGAGAAAGGAGACAAAAAGTACTGAATCTTGAGAATGTATGGCTTGAATGGTTTTTAGTTCTTTACTTGCTAGTAGAGGACAGTTTCGTGGGATTCTTTAAATTTTCAAAAAGATTTACTACATAAAAAACTTCTAAGTCAGGACATAACCCACGAAACTGTCCTCTTTTGAAAATAAGTTCTAAGTCAAGACATAGAATTCTCATTAAAAAAATTCAAATTGTACAGTAACCCCAATCTAGTCCCGCACTAGTAATTAAGGAAATTTTTTCTCGGGATTTTTACTTCTATGGCCTCTAATTTTTTTTCACCCAAAGAAAAATTAGACCTTCTTTTACTCCCCATAAGAATTTCAAGTAAATATCTTTAGTAAATTTTTTTATATATAAAAGGACTTCATGAGGAACTCTTACAGAAAATACCTAAATCTAGGGTAGGTTAGTAATTGATAAAATCAGAAATTGTCATTTTAAGGCATTTTTTCACTAATAAATCGAAAAAATGACATTAATAAACGTTTTAGACCGCAAAAAGTTACAATAATAAAATACCCCTTAAAACTTCCTTTGGTCCAAAAGATAAGCCGAAAAATGGAAGATAAAGGTAAATTTCAAACTCATTTATGGGCCATAAGAAGTAAGCTATATGGCATACTTATACTAAATATTTTGACTTGAAACTCTTATGGGGAGTAAAAGAAGGTCTAATTTTTCCACGGGTGAAAAAAAATTCGAGGCCATAGAAGTAAAAATCTCGAGAAAAACGTTCCTTAATTTCTAGTGCGGACTAGATTGGGGTTACTGTACCTGTTCTCAAAAAGTGCCCGGAAGGGGTACCTACAAGCCCAAACATTTTACTACATAAATTCACAACTAATTTAATATTATTCAATTTTTGTAACAGTGTAGAGGAAGTTTATAGCAGTGTGTGTTGAAATTGTAAGGAGAAAAATCCGGGAAAGTATAGAAATAAAAAAAAACTTAAAACGGCAAGTAGGCACCTGAGGGAGGCTTCAAATGAAAAAACTAAGGGCATTTTTGGAATCAGTGTAAACATCTTTAATTTGATTTACGTCCCGACCTAATTGGAAACACCATGTCCCACCCTACTTATAATGTCATATTTGTTACTTTTTGCACCTCCAATGAAGTAAACTTTATTGTCCCAGAGCGAACTCAAAACTTGATAAAATGAAAATAACGGTTTAATCAGCAATCATTTTTGAATTCAAGATGGTCCCCGCTTGGTTTTGGGCAATTTTGTTTTTCAGTCAGCCTCCGACTGTGAGCTCAATCAGGATTAGATGCCAATTAATTTTTATAACTTAACTAGGCTCAGCCCAACCTTTTATTATTTTTCGTATTTATGCATATTTGAAGGTATTTTGTTACTTAAATAGAACGAAATTTGTATTGACTACCACTCTACACACTACCTTTGAACGTCTTTTGGATTTTTAGTAATTCTTGAGCAATCCACAATGACTTGTGATTTTTAAATACATTGAAATAAATATGTCTACATGTTTATTCAAAATTGAAATAAATGTGCCTCCATGGACTTTAATTTCACATGACTGTTTTGCAGAATTTTTCTGTACATATTAACTTCCTCTACTATAAGACTAAAGATTGTTCAAAGACTTTGTGTCCCTGCTTATTTTATAGATTTTGATGCACAAAATCCAAATCTGCAATCGGGCAAAATCAAAATTTTTAATTTTTAAAAGTTGGTGGGAATCATTTGTAAAGTATCCAATCTGTGTAAAAAATTCAAAAATTTGAAAATTTTACTACTATAAATTTTGAGCACTACCTCTGTCAAGTTGCTGAAATTGGCCCCCCATAGAAGTAAAATAGTGCATTGCCGGCAGAGGATTGGTATATTAAACTGACTCACTGAAATTATAAAAAATGTGTATTTGGGTATATATTTTTAGCCCCAGTAGCGACTTTTGACCTTATTTTAATAAAATTTTGAAAAAATGCAAAAAAGTGAAAAAATCATCAAAAAATCCCCCATTTTGATGAATTTTTAATGAATTTTTCACATTTTTGCAGTTTTTTTCAAACTTTTACTACAATAACGT
Source organism: Longipedia americana (assembly GCA_028571025.1). Classification (NCBI taxonomy): domain Eukaryota; kingdom Metazoa; phylum Arthropoda; class Copepoda; order Polyarthra; family Longipediidae; genus Longipedia; species Longipedia americana. The sequence goes on along the minus strand of JAOWAT010342835.1, from coordinate 9,863 downwards.
CAAGAGTCGCTACTGGAGCTAAAATTATTCACCAAAATACATATTTTAACAAAATTTGATAGCAATTTTACTAAACTTTTATCCTGCCGGCAGTGCCCAACTTTTACTTCTATGGGGGCCAATTTTGGCAACTTCACAGAGGTAGCATATAAAGTTTATAGAAGTAAAGTTTTCAAATTTTTGAAATTTTTATATGGGTTGGGTGCTATACAAGTGATTCCCATCAATTTTGAAGAATTAAAAAATTTTTCGAAAAAAAAATTGATTTCCCTCAATCATTCTGTAGGTATGACCCTTGGAAGGTAGAGGCAACCGAGATTTGGAATTTACTTCAGTACAGGCTTTTTTCACTTCATGAGGCCCCATTTTATGAAGTAAACTTCAAGTGCGGGTTGCCTCCACCTTTCAAGAACTATACCCCAAAAAATATCTTCAGAGCACAAAAATCTATAAAATGAGTTTGAAGCAAGGAATTTTAAAAATTTTGTGAAACGGCCTAATATAAGGGATAAGATAAGGTGTCCTTTAGGTCCTGTTGTATACCAGAATCTACAAACATAAAATACAGAAAATGGCAACTGTTAGTTTTTGGTAATATATATGTGAGGCTTCAAGTAGAAACAGTTTTAAAGCTTTCTTCATTTAAATGATTTTGAAAGTCAATTTCCGAAAAAATTAAAAGTTTTTGGAAAGTTTATTGAAGTAACTTTTTCTTTATAAGCACGAAGTGAATTAGTTATTATTGAATTTTTCCCCAATCCTTACTACCTCCGTATGAATATTCTTTACTTTTTGCAGTGGTGCCATCTACAATTTTTCCTTCCTTTATGACTACTAAAGGATACATGTCGAAAAAAATCATTAATAAATTTGAATTCTAGACAAAAGTTTTCCATTTTGATGTGAAATTGGTTCACCGGAAATGAATAGAGTGTTCGGAATGACATAAGAAAGTTTTACTATATAGAGCACACCTCGGCGGAGGATTTCTATAAATTGCCTCACATCTCATAAAATATGAAAGCTTGAACAAAACTGTTTGTGTATTTTAATATTTGAATAAAAACAACACTATTGTGAAAATTCTAACCAACGCAGTTTAATTTTACATGAATTACTCTGATCTAAACTGAACCTGCGTCTGCAGATGCAATCATTAAGTAGAGAACCAAAATGAATTAGCATTGAGTGTTTTAAACGCAAGATAATAATGGGTGTCTAACGACCTCCATAGAAGTTAAAGTTGGGGGCCGATGGAGGGTTAAAAATTCGTCCCTTTTTGATAATTTAATTTGCACTTATACTAAGCCTATATAAAACTACAATGTCAAATCCAAGCTCTAAAATTCAACCCCCAAACTCCTTGTTATTTTTCATATGCCAAAATATCACCTTGTAATCAAATGGAATTTCATTTTTTGTCATAATGGGTTCACAAAAGCCACGTCGTCTATAGAAGCAATTTGTACTTTTTGGGCCATTTTACTACATAAAAAGGGGACTTTCGTAAACCCATTAAAGCAAAAATTAGAATTTATTTAATTACAGGGTGATCTTTTGGTACATGAAAGAGAATTTAGGGCTTGTTTGGAAAATTCAAGACCCTTCAACTTTTTTTACATTCTTACTTATACACCAATAGATGAGGAAAGATTAACTCATAAGATCTCTACAATAAACCGGGTTGTTGGTCGAGTGTGTGTTGGAATACAGGAGAATTGAACTGTGTCAGTTTTTATAGTTTTCAAGCTGTTTAGCTTGAAAACTATAAAAACTGACACCCAATAGAATGGTTACAATGCCGTTCATAATAAACTTTACGGAATATAAGGGAGCAAAAATCAAAACTTTCACATGTATGAAAGTTACCAAATTTTTACCAACCTTCATTTTGGACCCAGGGTAAAAATTTGGTGACTTTTATAGAAGTAATAGTTTTGATTTTTGCCCCCTTATATTCCGTAAAATTCATTATGAACGGCACTGTACTTATTTAGAGATTTGATGAGTTTACTCTTCTGTCAAACGAATTTGCCAACATATTTTCAAATAAAAACATGCAAATAAAATAGAAATTCTATTGAAAATCCCCAACTGTGCTTTCCAGCTACGTTACAGAGTGAATGTACAAAATATAAAATACAACACTGAACAGTGAAAGTGCTTTCGTAGAGTAATTTCTCGCTAAAGGGGGGAAATTTTGTCTGTCATTGATTCGCGTAGTCTGAGAGAACTGATGAGTTCATGCTTTAACGTTTATTGTGAAAGAACACATTTCTTTTTATTCGGCTTACTCTGTGAAAGCTCAATATGAAAAGAAAGCTTTCAAACATAATTGGAAAGGTACATTTCATCTTAGATCGGAAAAGAAGCTTTTATTTGACAATCAAGCCATGATCAATTTGATCATATTTATAAATATTTGCAATATTAATTAAAAAAGGTAAAAGTATACTCCCCGTATGTTTTACATGATAAATTTTTTAAATGGGCTCCTGATTAATTGGTAGTTTTTAATTTGGCCTGTGAAAAATCCTTCTGTCAAAATTTAAGCTAAGACTAGCCTAGTATTAGGCTCTAAACTTTTTATGTTTTAAAAAATCATTAAATTGGAAGGCCCAGAGACACCACTCAAAATTTAATCAAATTTAAAAAAATAAGATTCACAAAGAAAAAATTGAAAAATGTTACAGAACTGAAGAGCTTTGAGCACTCAAAGTTTACTTCATATGAAAAGGGCCTTATGAAGCGAAAGAAAGCCTGTACTGAATAAATTTCAATTGCTCAATTCTACTCTTCTACTGATCTTTTTCAAAAATATTTGTATAGAGAGACATTTTACAATTTTATTCAAAATTTAGACCCCCTTCCAGGCAGATTTTTTCTGGGGGAGGGGAGTTGGTTAAGTCCACCCACTACTAGTATTTTTAATGATTTTAATTCAGCTATTATAAAAATGAACTTTCGCCAAATCTACGTAAGTTCCTTCAATGCAATTTTCAAAAAATGCTGAACACATGCCTGGAAGTCTTTTGGTCTTGTTGGGCCACCAGGGCAAAAAATATTCCCTCATTGCTTCAAGAGTGTGAAAGGAAAAGAGCTACCCTTCAATAATAACATTAGTGACTCAGTCCTAAAAGATATTGTGTCATTTATTGTAGTTGACAAAGAGGAAGTTATTTAAGCAAAGTGGGAGGTGTGAATCTAGAAATTTTGTGTTTTTGTGGTTTTACATAGAGGTCAGTGATTGTAAAAATATGAAACTTATAGGTAATTATATTGAAATTTCATTTTTGACATGATTGAAGTTCATTCTAAAGGTCTCAAGTTTGAGTCTTCTCTCAAATTCAGAATGATAAAAATATTTTCTTTTGAAAAGTGAAAAATATTTAGAAGAAAATCATAGGTGAATTCAAGATCCATAAAAAGTGTTCAAAATGTAATTGTATATTATTCCTCAGCTCATTATGTACATCTTAGGACAAATTTTGAATAAAAAATAATTTGGGTCATGGCATCCTGAATTTAGATGAGGTAAGTTATCACTGGGGTAAACAAAGATGATCTTTTTTTGCCAAAATTTTTGAGAAACTCAGAGTCAAAATCGGTCTAAAACTCGATATTTTTGATGTAATAAAATTTGTAAAATATGGTTCAAATTTTTCAAAACCTCAGCTCCAAAAACGCAAAAACCGTAAAAGTGGAAAAAAGAAGACCTTTAAATTATCAATGGGATAAAAAGAGCTGATCTTACTTTGTCTCAAATGGGAATGAGTTTTGTTTTCATAATTTTAAATATGCAGATTTATATGAACAATGGAAAGAGATGTTTACATTTTGCATTGAAGTACTATAGTAAACAAAATGCTGTTTAGAATAACAATGTATGCATGAACTAAAAGAATAAGGAATTAGGAATTTTAAATACATATTTCATATTGGTATTATTTTGTCTCAATTCAAAACCTATTGGCAAATCAGGATTTTAATAACTTATTTTGCCTTTTCTGATGGCATTGCTCTTTTTTCACATATTTTAAAAATGTACTTGCTAATCCAAATTGCCATGGAAAAAACAATGATATTCGAATAAATTTCCATTTTTCTGAAATAGAAATTTTCTTTTTGTCTGTCCTTTTTATTTCCTTGTTATTTTCTTTTGGCAAAAATGATTAGCAATTTCACTTTTTTAAAAGATTTGTCAACTAGGACAATATCATTAAATGCGTTCACTTGACTCTTATTAACATCAATATTCAAACAAGGTCTTCCTGCAATCAACAAAATATATGAGGATGAGTTTCTATCTAAATACAATTGAAGAAAAAACTATACAATCTTAAACATCATTTCATCAATGTCATGATTTCGAAGTCTTCTTATGGATATGTCATTTGTACCTGTATGTATACCTGTCTGCTTTTTGCATATTCTAAAAGCATGCAGTGAGATTCATGAAAAGCTGGAGGAAACTAAAGACTGTTCGGAAAAATTTGACACTGGCTATTTTGCAAATATCTCATATAAAGTTTCTTCAAATTTCAAAAGAAAGGGGTGTTTCAGAAAGCTCAGAATCTCAGCTTTTCAAAACAGTTCTTACTTTTGAATTTTGTTCCAGTTTTGCATGAGAAAATTGAAGTTTTGTGAAGAAGGTTATTTTTCAGAAAAACGCAAAATCTGCAAAAATGTTTTTGTTTCCAAATTTACCATCTGTCGTTTTTTTGGAATTTTCTCAAATAAATATGGTTCAAAATTCAAAAGTAGGAGATGTTTTGATAAGATGAGATTTTTCACAAGTCAAAATACTCCTTACTTTTTATTTTTGATCTAGTGTATTAAGAGAAAATTGAACTTTTGTGATCATGGTTAGATTTAGGATAAAAGTATTTTGTACAAAATTTCGTTTTTTCAAAATTGACCACCTGAACCTTTTTGCAGTTTTCTTTTACAAAACTGCTTCCAAATTCCAAAGTAAGGGGTGTTTTGAAAAGCTGAGATTCTAAGCTTTCTGAAACATCCCTTACTTTTGAATTTTGAGTGAATTTTGTATGAGATGTTTACAAAATAGCCAGTGTCAAATTTTTCCGAACAGTCTTTAAAAGTAATTATTTTTTCAGGAAAAGGAGAATCTCAAATTTCCTGAGAGACCTTTTTTTACTTTTTTTGATGTTATATTGTGTAAAAAAATTAAATTTTAATTTGACTGAAAAATGTACAAAAAATCATAGCCACCGTTTATAGCTTTTAGGCAATTAAATTAATTTCAATTTTATCACTTGATATTTGCTTAAAATTCAAAAGTAAGGGGTGTTTTGAAGACCTTAGAATCTTAGTATTCCAATGCATTTAAGCATGGCTTAATTTTCCACTTGAAACCAGAGAAAGTATACAATGCGCTTTATAAAGAGAGGCAGAAAATGGGGGTGGGCTAAAATCAAAACTTTCACAACATATAACGATATGAAATTTGGTTTGGTAACTTTTCCTATCACTGTGAACCCCCATAAGCTATTGCAGTCAATCTGAGGCATTTCTTTTTCAACAAAACAATCAAAATGTGAACACAACACAGGTCCTGGTGTTTACATTTTGATTTTTTTTGACAAATCCATTGAAGCAATGAAATGTCTCAGATTTTGATTTTAGCCAGCCCTCATTCCCGCCTCTCTTCAGGAATCCCACAGTATGCTCAATCACGGAGATCTCCGTAGTTCAATGTTCAGTTAGTCTATTTTTTACTCTGTCTCTATGTGACATTCAAATTATGATTAGTTATTGTGGGTTATCAGATCTTTCATGAGGCAAAGTTTTGCTTATTGATTAGTCATTGACATGCTTCAGTTTCTCATGCTGTCCACGTTCTAGTTGAAGTCCACTGAGACAAGCAGTCTTTCCATTTTTCAACCTTTTTTGATGAGCTTGAAACATTTCATCCGCGAATGGCTCTCCTTTCTCATCATACATAATCCTAAACCACTCTAGTGAATGTTTTTCTGGTGCCTGATGTTTATGCACTCCATGGATGTGGATTATTTTCTTGTATCTTATATGAAATCTCTTTGGACAGAAATTGCACTTAAATGGCCAAGTTTCAGGTAACTTGTGTGTAAATAAGTGGCTTTTCATACTCTTACAGCCAATTATTTTTCCACAGTCTGGACAGGATACTTTATCTTTAATGTTGTGAATATGTTTCTGATGTTCTATCAATGACTTCTCACTATCAAATGACTCATCACAATTTGGGCATTTTTTAACCTCATTAAAGCCCATGATGTCATTATTAATGGGGTTGATATGAACATGTTTGTCATTTTCCTTTGTAAATTTTGTGCCCTTTTTAATGGGGTCGACACAGATACTGTTATCATTTCTCTCATATTTTTTGAGTTGGTTACTAATAAAGGAATCACTAAAATCTTCATAGATCAACTTAAACCATTCTGTAGAATACTTTTCTGGAAAACCTTTGATGTTGTTATGAGGTAGACATCGCATATGAGTCTGAAGCGCATTTCTTGAATAAAATAGTTCAGGACAAAATTTGCAATAGAAATTCAAATCTCTCATCTTATTGTATGGATTATTATCATGCAAAAAAATAATGTGGTCCCTCAGAGATTGTTCATCCAAAAAGTTTTTATCACACACTTCACAAGTTGGCCACACCAAAGGATTATTCTCTATAATCATATCATGTCGTATGGTTGAATGTCTTGATAACTGAAACTTGTCTTCAAATACATCTGGGCAAATTTTACATTTTGTCCTTTTTCTTGAATTAAAACTTGATTTAACATTTGGAGAATTTCGTGGGGATTTTTCACATCCAGATCCATCTAGAGAATCAAAGCTTAGAGATCTGCTTGGTGACCTTGTATGCGTTGATTCCATTGGCACTACTGGTCTTTCAAATTCATTAAGATTGTGTTGAAGCAAGGGTTGTTGAAGTAGGTTTGGTTGTTGATAAGATTGGTTCTGTTCTTGAGCTTTTTCCAATTGTTCATATTGCTTATTTCCTGGTTGAATCATTTTGATTGGAGAATTAATGGGCTGCTGTGAAACCTTGTTCTGTTGCATATTTGGATTGAGTGTTGCTTGGGTAGCTTGCTGACAATCTGCTGATTTGCCCGACTCATGAATACTTTGATTTAATGTTTCATTTGGCAACTTGTTTGCTCCTTGGATAGGTTGATTTATTGGTTTAAGCTGTCTTTTTAGTGGTATATCTTCAAGTTTATATGGTTCGTTTGGTAACTGAATAGGTGGATTCAATTGCTTGATTGGAGTTTGAATGATTGACTTCATTGGCTCATTTGGTGGTGGAATAGGTTGTTCCAAAGGTCTAATCTTTCCAATTATTTGACTGGTTTCTGCTTGGATTGGATGCATTAATGGATTATCTGATGTCTTGCATTGTTCAGTCGCTAATGGTTTGATTGGAGGTTGTGAACATGGAAAATTTGGTGATTTGCAAGGTTCTGTTGGTGAAGGAATAGGTTGCGGCAATGGTCTAACAATTTGTTTAGTTGCTGCTTTAAATGGCCGGGGCTCCAATGGTTTACTTGGCATTTTAGATGGCTCTGTTGGTATTGGAATAGGTTGCTGGAAATATTGACTTGGTATCTTATATGGCTGAGTTGAAAACGGATCATAATCTTCATATGCTGCCTGAACCTGCTGATTTAAAGGTTGATACAAAGGATTTTGTTGCACATATGGGTTATATGGAAGATGAAATCTCTGGCCTGGTATTTGATATGGGTAATTTGCTATTGGATATTGCATATTTGTTTGCTGAGGTTGTTGACTCAGAGATTGAAATTGTTGATTTGATATTTGGATTGGCTGATTTTGTTGTTTGTCTTGCATGTTTGATGTCTGAAATGTTCCACTTGGAGGCATATATGGCTGATTAGGCATTTGGTATTGCATTTGCATTGGTTGATTTGGTAGGTGGTGCTGCTGAAATTGTGACTGAAATTGTTGAAAGGAGGGTTGAAATAGCTGATTTGGCATTGAAAATGGTTGATTTGGAAACTGAACTGGTTTATGTAGTAAAACGCCTGACTGATTTTGCATTTGAGTTGGCGCATGAAATCTGTGAATATTCATTGCAAATGGAGGTTGGAATAGTTGATTTTGTGGTTGATACGGTTGTGTGAGTGACTTTATTTGCTCTGGTAATGTTTCGTTTTCTGATTGATATGGCTGATTTGCCATAACTGGTTGCTTTGGTGGTAGAAATGACTGATTATTGTTTGTAGCACTTTTATTTCTGTAGGAATCAACATTTTCGCAATTAATTGTAACAAAACCTGTTGCTTTTCTTTTTCGGAATTTCTTAAATTTTTCAGAAAGCTCTGTGTCTTTTATATCTGGAGATGTTTTAGGAATTTCTTTAGGTTCATCATCATCATCAAGTGGAAGGGTTGGCATATTATCACTTTTAAAATTGTCATCTATATTTGTGTCTTTTTCATTTTGAAGCACACCAGTGCAATTTTGTTTTTCTGTTGGATAATTCATTATTGAAATACTAATTTATCAATATATGTTAGTCCAAAAAAGAATGTTTGATCCCTGTTTCTTTGAAAGAATTGTTACAAAAATTATTACTCAAAAATTTTCAGTGAATTCTATGATAATAATTTTTTCTGAATATTTTTGAAAACTTTACATGGAAGTTTGTAATGCTTTGGTCATGATTTATCCTTGGTCAGCCAAATGTGGCAGAAAATAATGTTTTGCTTACCTTATTTTTGCATAACTTACAGAGAAGCTACATAACTTTCTAAGAAGTGAAATGGCGAATAAAAAATGAACATTCCTCCCAACAAATTCTATATGGACTGCCACCCATGAATCTTTGAAGCCTGAATTCAATAAAACTTTTAATTCTAAAATAAAAGCCATTAAAAGAAGGAGAACCAAGTAACCTGCTCTTGGTATGTATATAACTTTTATTTGGATTTCATCAAAGTATTTGAATTCTTATTGAATTCAGACCTGAAAACCTTACGGGGGACAGCTGATGGTATATGATGGAAGAATTGATCATTATTTTTGATTTTCATTATTGTTAATCTCAAAAACAAATCACACAAATTCTTGTTCTGTATGTGTGGGGAATTGATTGACTTAACTGGTGTTCTGTCTTAGAGTGGTCAATTTCTAGATGTAAATTAACAAGCCAGAAGTGCTGAACTCGTGGTATTGTCTCCCATTTCAGGCTTTTTTCTTTGACGTTTTAGATTTTTTTCCAATTTTTCCAAATTTTCAAAACTTGTTCTGAGCTACTCTGTTTTGTTCATTCCTGATGAATCATGATGCATTTTGATGATATTGCACTTCATAAAACAGTCAAGAGTCAAGTTCAATCTTGTTCTATTCAAAATTGCCCACTTTCAATTTTGGGCCAGTCTGCCTTTAACATTAATATATAGATGTTATTATTTTTGAAGAGAATTTATATTCTTACATTTGCAAGTTTCATTTAGAAATGATAAATCCATTAAATAAACTGAAAACTAAGTCAAATCTAAAAAATAAAGACATTTGAATTATTTTTTAATTCTACTGATTAATCTTGATGCCTTTTGAAGATATTGAACCATATTTAACCAAATGACCAAAGACTGAAAAAAACAACAACAAAAGTCTCCTGTAGCTAGACTCGCGGATACTCAGTGTAGCACAAGTAAAAACTACCAGACAAGAAGATAGCCAAATAGGCTGGACATACACCCTTTTTTATAAGAATACGGGAAATTGGGTTGAAGCTCGGATATTCTTATTTTTTTCAGAAATTTAAGCTCAAAATATTCTTAGCATATTCTTATTTTTTGGCCCCTAAAATGGCA
>JAOWAT010342724.1:0-13159 GCA_028571025.1 Longipedia americana | reverse complement strand
AGAAAAAAGTTAAATAACACCAGTCTGCACTTGGGGATCTTTAGGTTCGATCGCAAAAATAGCAATACCACAAATTTATGAGTAAAATCGCTCAGTCTGATCGAAGAAGAAAAGACAACATTAGCCAGAAACAAAAGCAATATCAACTCAACGATGAGCGTTGGCAAATTAAGATGGAAGAAATACAAAATAATTTAAGGAAAAAAAATCAAAAGGCTCTTAAAAAAGCTGAAGAGTATCGGCAAAAAACTTAGGAATATTGGGAAAATAAGAAAACACAAAATCATTAGTTTTCTAAAGCCAACTTGAAACCTTTTTAGCATGATCTTTACCAAGATCGTGAATATTCGGCGTTTAAACCTTAAAGGAAATAAGCCGTGAAGAGTAGAAATGTAGACGAGAAAAAACATAAAAAACGAACTTCTAGCTTTGCAAAAATTTCCCCGATAAAGTCTAAGAATATTGATGAGGAAATTAGGGATCACCAGACCAAAGTACAGTTATTAATAGCTTAAAAATAAGCCGAAATCATAAAAAAGACTCATTAAAAAATGAGTAAAATCGAAAAAAAGAGAAAACAAAGGTAGAAAGCAGCTAAAATCGCGGGTCCCACTCTCCCAAGACAAAAAATTATCAGCAGAAATATTACATAGGCTGCATAGAATGGTTCTCGTATGAGAGAAAGGAATTAGGATAAAATGTTCAGAAGCTACGCTTCATTATCTCAGGAAAAGTAGTCTATTGATAAATCGATTGAAAAACACCACATCGCAAAATAGAAGCGATAATATCAACAGGTATCTATCAAATAACTTAGTTTTTACGTCGTGGTGATCTTCTCTAAAGATCTATCCAGAGGTCAAAAAAAAACAAAATTCTCAAGATGGTGAAAGAAAAAGTATTCAAAATGAAAGCGAACACAATCAAACAGGTGGAATCAACGTGATTTTCTTATGCACCGCATTTTCATTTTGAGTGTTTCTCGATGAAGTTCTAATGCCCAGTATCCTTATATATGTTGAGAAAGTCTCTGCAGTAGTTGGTTTGCAAGTATTCGAATTCACACTGTCTCAGAACCAAATTCGAATACTTCACCGACTATTCCGACACGATTCCGTTTTATCCAGTTCGACCAAATTTAAATTTCTTTTTATCCTCCTTTTTCCCCTTATCCCAAGGAACACCACCATCTCCTCCTTTTCCAGGCTTGCCGGACACTCCTTATCGACTAATAATTCGTACTTTCGAATGATCGACTTCGTGACCCCTCTAATCGTACAGAGTAAAAAATCCCACTTTTCCTCTCGGACCACCATTGCCACCATTTCCTCCGTCTCCGCCGTGACCTTTTTTAGGTCGAGTTAGGTAACTATGACTACAGTCAGCTCCATCTCCTCCGTCCTGCCCGTCACTGCCATTTCCTGCACTAAGATCAACAGTCAAGTTTTCAAGGCCAATGAACTAATTTGCAATCAAAGTCATGTTACCACCAGGATACCCGGGATTTCCATGAATTCCATTCTATCCTCTTAATCTGTAATGTTACCTTTCGCAGCTGTCGAAGTCAGATTTACTCGCAACTTTCTTTTCGGGCTTTCGCTTTGGGAGTGAATCTCCATCAAGTCCACGAAGAGTAATTATTGGTCTTTCTCCATATCTGTTTTTTTTGATAATGATTTTCGGTGCCACTATTAGCAGATTGCAGTAAGCATTAAAATCGTCATCAATGTAGACTTATTATCCCCCAAAAATGAAACAATAGAATCCAAGAGTGATGTATTAACTTTTTAAGAAGTAGTTTCTTCTAGAGGTCCTTTTTTCGGACATATCATCATTTCTGTTGCTCTAGGGCGATCCCAGTGTTGTTAGATAGGGATATTTGGTTTTTTTCTATTCCTTGTAGTTATTTTTCCTCGATGAAGCTAGATTTTCGAGTGCTGTCTGTTCCATGATGTGATCGTAAATTTGTTTGGTCATGATGGCTAGGGAGATATTGTGTCCTTTCATAAAAAGCCCGTTCCTTCTTCCCTCAAACATAATCTTGCTATTTTTTATTTTGTGGAGCTTATTATCCCTCGTAGTCTAAATATCCATCAATTTTTTCTTAAGCATCTAGCTTTCCTTCGATTTAGCATTTTGCTTCAATTTTTAGATGATAATTTTGTGAATTTATTCCGATTTTCTCATGTAAAAGAACCTTAGTACACTATAGAGCTCACTTAGAAGGGAAAAATCTGGGTCTCTTGTTTTATAGAGTTAGTTGACAAGAACAGACAAACAGTCCTCAGTTTACTAGTTCTGATTTTTATGCGCAATGTTTCTTTGCTCCTCCTATAGACCCAGTACTTCACCTAAAGGAGCGATTTTTATTTCGAAGGAAAAAACTTGTGTGTACTGTTTACAAAACTCCTCTTCACTTTCTAGCTGGATAAGTGTCTTTACCTGATTTCTAATCTATTCTAGGTCTTCAACTTAACTTTTGTCAACCAGTTCCAAAAACTTGGGCTCGTAACTTTATAGTTTGTCATTCACTTCTTTGATAACATTGCTTTTAATGCTCCTCAAATACTCAATGATGCAAAGTTCTATTGCTGTCAATTTGAGCCACTGCAACCCAGTGCTGTGGGAGCCCATGTCCGTGTTGGACTAAGCGCAAAATTTCAATACGTCCAATACGCTTTGTATCTAAGTTTTAAGTGAAAGACTTTCCATAAATTTTGCGACGGCAGCTTAAAACTAGAGCATATTTTCTTCTTGTCTAATGTTTTTAGGCATGATTTACATCAGCTTCAAATTAGCCCGAGCTTCTTTTAGTTTGTAAAAGAGCACAATTTTATTTTTTTAAGCTGTGCAGAATTAGTCGATCTACTCCACCCACTTGCTCAGTTTCAAATTGATGTACGTTTGGTATTCCTGTGCAAGTTGGAAAAGAGTTTTTTCTGACTAAGATGATATAGGAATCTTTTAAATTTCTATACCTTGAGCATACTCCAGATTTTTGACGTGGTCGATAATATCGGAAACATTTTGCCCAGGGTCTTCTTCATTGTTCTTTGGGTATTCAAACATAAGAGGAGAGCATCTCTTTATAAGCTACGCAAAGAAATCTTTAAACTCGTCATCATAGAAATATTATTCCCGAGAATTTAATATGTTGCGTAGATCTTGGGCGTAAAGCTACTGTGACTTCACACTTTTAGTGACAACAATTGCTAGGCATTTTCGTATTGATCCAAATGAAGGTATCATGCTATAAAGTTTTTGAATCTTATCGACAAAATGTATCGCCCTTCCTTATAACTGCTCAGATCCAATGACAAGCAGAATCTTTATATTCTTAATCTTCGTAAACAGATGCTTGATATATATTGCATTGGCAATGTCGTACTAAACTCCTTTTGTGTCCAGAAATCCTGGACAGTCACAATAGTTTATTTCATTGATTTTGTCTTAAAAGATCTAAGGGAAAGTTGTCTCGGCGTTGTAGGTATTTCCAATTTTAGCCCCTCCCTATTATGTAAGTTCGAACATTTTTTTTTCGTTGACAGTGATTATTTTCATTTTCTTTCCCAGCAATAGATTAAGTAGGGTACTTTTACCTGCTCCGGTCATTCCCAAAAGCAAAACACAGTTATCAACGCTTTTGATTTACTTTTTTCTCTCTATCAAAGTGAATATTTTGTCTATGTTGACTTTAGCCTAGTGTTAAGACTACATTCCCAAGTTTTTTATTGTTATTATTCAAAAGAAATAAAATAGAACTGTATTCTTCGAGAGAAATGAAAATGCCCAATAGAAACTAATTATCTTCGTTTTTCTAGGCAACTAGAAATAAAGTGATCTTCGAATGACATTTATATTTGAAATTATCTAAAATGCTTAAGAGCTAATTTCGAAAAAGACAGTTGAGCTCTCTGAGCATTAAAAAAATTAGGTAAAAGTATGGCCCTCCATTGAATAAACAGCATTTAGTTATTCCTGGTATCACTATCTTCAGTAAGAAAAGGCTGATTCTACATAAGGACCTGATTTAAAATACAAGAGGACCTGATAATCGTGAACTTCCTCTTTAGAAGGAACCTGAAGGAACATAGCCACAAAAAACAAAAAATCCGAAAAAAAATCCGAAAAAACGGCTGAAGAAGGGGAGAAAAGAACTCCCTCTCAAGGATATTTATGTTAGATAGTAAAATAAAAGGCAAAATAGAAGAACATATAAGTCATTTTAATTTTCTTCGGATAAAAAATTGATCTGACCTTTATTGGAATGATTTAAATTTTTACGCATGATTGTGATCGAGACATGATGTATGAAATAACTGTCATTTTTGACATTTGATTGAGTGATATAAATTTGAAAATTGCTAATGGGGAATAACGAAGCAAGTGAGAATTTTCAGTGGTAAAAAGACTATAGGGTGATCTAAAAACATAACAATAATGTTCTCCTTTTGCAGCGTAAAGGAACGAAAGAAACTTATTTGGGACGATAAATAATCGTTTCAAATCAGCAAGACAAGTTATAAGTTCAGAGGCTGATAGAAACCAAAACAGAAAATCAATCTTTACATTTAACACGTCTCTAAAACTCTTCAATTTCGAAAAATGAGAACTACTGCTCAAGCGAAGAAAAGTACCATGTTTTGTTCGAGCATCCGGGCATCGATCTTAAATAATAAATTGTGAATAGAAAGCTATCTGGGCAGAAATTCAACGATAGTGAACTACTTTCGACCCTTGAAAATGGAATCAGGGGACTGAAGGAGCTTAAACTTATCCAGCAGCCCCACGAAAATATTTGCTCATCGTCTTTTTTTGTCGGGAAATAGGGGTGTATTGTGCTCGGAGACCCATGGATCACCACCCCGAAACACCAGCTGCATCGTGGTTCAGGATCATCCAACTACCCGTCGTATGAGAGACTGCTCTACCGTTCGGATGCAATTGACAAATACTGTCCCTATCAAGCAGATCTTTTTTCTCTGGGATGTTTAGTTCTAGAGTTAATTCATGAGGAAAATATGGACATTATCTACAACAAGAGCTGTACTTCGATAAACCAACACTTGCTCGACACTAAAATAGACTAAGTTCCCAACGAATAAGTTAGAACGATTGTTCGTAAACTTTGTTCCCGTAATCCTAAAGAACGCGATGAAGTGTATTCCTTAATCAATATTCACGGAAAACCCACCGGAGTCTCAATGACTAATAAGTCCTCTTCCAAATAGCACGTAAGCCGACAATTTTCCCAACCTAAGCAGATTCATAATGCTCCAAATGTCAATCGTGGCAATGTTGTTTTTCAAAATTATCCCCAGTCAAACGCTTACACACCAATCAACAAATCGATATTTCAGCAAAGCACTCATAATACTCCAGTAGCAACTCATAATCTTATTAAAATTGCGCATCCTAATGTAACTGATTTCCTAACTAATTCTACTCAAAAAACCTAGCATGGCAGCTCTTATTCCATTAATCATCGAGAAATAAAAAATCACGCTCGTTAGGGAGGGAAACCTTTTAACTATCCAAACCAGGATCCAAGGTTTAGGCAACCGAATGTGAAATTTTCGATAAACCCTAGCAACCATAATTTTGAGCCTATTCGTCCTTTCTTAACGACTGGAACGCCAGTTCAGAACAATAACGCAACCTCAAAGAGTTTGTAAAAACGATAAAATAATATTCTTGTCGACAGAAATAATTACCGGGCAGGAAATACCAACCTAGGTTCAATTTTTCATCACAAATAGTTTACTAACTAGCTTAGATACAACGTACCTATTGATGGCAAATTGCAGAAAGCATAAGGCAATACGGAAGCAAGAAATAATCGAAGCTCTTCTCTAAGTGCATTCAATACAAACGCGAGAGTTGGCATAGCCAATCACGAAACCTACAAAAATTATGACGGACCGTTATCAAACACCGATTCTAAATTTACCCAAGGAGTTGGAAACATTGCTGAGAAAGAACCGTTTACATTTCGAAATCTAACGCAAGAGGGCGAGGACAATACTCAAATAAAACAAAGTGATGGTGCTTTTAGTAATCCTTTCAAAAAGCAAACTTAAAATAATGACATTGCAACAAACAAAATAGATAAAATGAAAGTGATGGAAAATAACTTCAGCCATCAAATCAAAAATATCCTGTCCAACAAATCTCATCTTCAACCCTTTGAAAGTAATTAAACGGTGGAAAAAAACAAAAAAAGTGTAATTACCCCTACATCCGATAAGGATGGGTATACACTTGAGTATAAGATGTATTCTTAAAACTAGTCCAAGTAGGAGGAAAAATAAGGAGCTCAGAACGTTGACAACAAAATTGTAACTCCACCCAAAAAACCAAAGAAAAACAAATATAACTCAACAATCAAATAGCTAAGTTAATAGGAGTTCTCAGAGAACGAAGGAGAAAAATAATCCAGGTATGAGTATGTCATTTAGGAGTATGAGGTGGGAAGCAGATATTAAGGGTATAAACTTAACGACAAAAGGCAAGGGAGAGGTAAGCTCTTCTATAGAGAGGGTTCCCATTACGATGGATAATGGAAAGACAATAAAATGCACGGAAAAGGAACGTTATACTATGCAAATGGTAAAATTGCGTACGATGGAGATTGGTTTATGGATTAATTCAGTGGTTAGGGAAAAGTTTTTAACGATGAGAAGAGCACTCTTTAAGGTCCCTTCGATTACAATGACTTCTACAACCTTGACTAAAACTGGGAGTTTTACGAGGGTCAACTTTCATCCGATGCTAGGCATGGGAAGGGAAAAATTAAACTCTTCAATGGGGAAATTTTCATCGGTAATTTCAAAAATGACAAGGTTAACGGTGAAGGCAAATTTTATACTCTATCAGGGGATGTAGTCAGCGGAAGATGGGAAGATAATAGACTTGTTTAAAGAATCAGTTGAATTTTTCTCAGAGAAAAATCATTTAAACTGTATTCTAAGTGATTAATTAATATCGGCAATTTTATTTCCCGTAATCATCGATATTGGTTGAATGGTTTTGATAATTGACCAGATATTATTTAAAAATATTTTAAAATGAGCTAGTTTGATAGAGATTGTATCACCTACACTCAGGAGGGGAGAATCCTTCAACTTGAATACGCAGCCAAAGCTGTCGAGAATGCCTAGTAAAACAATCAATAACCATAGGACAATCGTAGGAGTGAAGTGCAAAGATGGGGTTGTACTAGGAGCGTAAAAACTCGTGTTTTCCAAACTATTGGTCTAGGGAACTCACAAAAGAATATACAACGTCGACAAAAGCATTGGTATGGTAGTAGCTGGAAAAATACCTGATGGAAGGCATATAATGAACTACGCCAGGAACGAATGCCACAAATTCCAGAAAGATTTCGACATTGATATCGACGGAAGGGTCTTGTCGTAAAGATTGGGCCTGTATCTGAATGCCTACACCCTGGCAAACACAGTTAGACCGTTTGGATCAAGCTAGATAATAGCTTCCTGGACGAAAGAGGAAGGATTTGGCTTGTACATGATGTAAACCTCTGGAAACTACTTTGGGTACACCTGCTGTACCGCCGGAAAAGGAAGACAAGTGGCAAAAGCAGAGTTTGAAAGGACAGATTTCTCCAAACTCACATGCCAACAAGCACTTTTCTATCTGTGCAAAATGTACTCTTCTTGTTTTATTTCAGACTCACTCAATCCCACTAAGAGTCGAGGTAGAAAAAATACGAAATCGAACTCAGTTGGATATGCGAGCAAAGTGATTTTAAGCATCAGATGGTCCCCAAGAATCTCATCAAAGAGGCCGAGAAAAATGCATTTGCAGCCATCGAATAGGAGCAAATGGGTTGATTATGAATTAAATGCTAAAAATGTCTATTGTCGCATTATTATGCAATATCAAAATATTTTGTGTGCTAAATGCCACTTAGAATCCGGGTAAGCAGAGTTCACGATCCAATTAATCTCAGAAATTGGAGTAATTATTTGAATTACATAATATTAGTAAATGGGAAAGAAATTTGAACGTTTGAAATTGATATTCCAATGAATTATTATTATTTTAAGCATGGTCTTTGTCGAATAGCAATGCCATTAGTGAAGTGTTAGATAAGGAATAAAAAATCCCAAATTAATTCTTATCGGAATCAGTACGAATATTTAAAAGTAACTCAATTTTTTTGCTGATTTTTCTGATAGATTCTCTTGATTCTTGTTTGATTCTCAGGGGTGATCAGTGAAATAGCCTGGGATCCTTTATTACTGAGAATTTAGTAGGTTTTGACGAGAGTATGTTCCTAATCAACATCGACTTATTCAGTTTTGGCGTCAAGTTTGTTAAAAACAGCTAGTTTTTGATAGGAGGATTATTTTTTTTAATTTATTCTCGTGGTTTGAATTAATTCTGAGATGCTTTGTCTTGAGAATCGGGACGTTGTATTATCAACGAGCAGGTTCATCAGTTGGCCGACTGTTTCTGGCTATCTAATGGATTCGGTGCAAATGGCGCTACAAATGGATCCAAACATTAATTTTCGATCGATTCTGCTCTGCATTGTTTGAATAATGTCGGGTTTAGCCAGGAGTATTTGGGCATATGCATTACTCTGTGTCTGATTGATCTAAATATGTCGATAGATTACGTATTGGATTGCTAGCTGGGTGTTATAGAGGTAAGTCATTCTGAAAATGAAGACCATTGCAGTTTTCAGCGTTTGCACAGACTTACTGGCGATCATAATGGTCCCTTGGAGAGTGATATTCAGGTATCCAGAGTCATAAAACCCCTGAAGGTTGGTAATCTTCAATATATCTTCCATAAGTCGATAAAATAGCTAATATCGATCAAGTGAGAGCAATCTGGTTAGAACCACTCCAATCTTCTATTTATCGTCAATTATTCTCTTATTTTCTCTTTTGAAAAACGATGAAATATATTTAATATAGGCACTCAAAACCGATAGGTTTTCTTCGGTCCAGTTGTCAGGGCTTAGAATCGACTCGTAAATCGTCATGTAATTGGACATTTTGTCCTGAGGAATAAATTACAAGTAGATGCTCAGCAGTTGAAGACAAAAATTCAAGAGATCGCTTTGATTTTTTATGGTTTCATGAAAATACGCAACAATAATTTTCTCTAAATTCTGGGAGTTTGGAGAACCAGTTTTTAACAATTCATAGCTCAACAATCCAATTGATTAAAACAAACTCAAAGCACTCTTAAAGTCAAAGACAAAAGTTTTCCTTAGCATCTGCTTAATGAGAGCTTCATAGTACTAATAATAATTGATAGCTGCGTTTCCTAGGGTCTTTGTCATGACTTATAATATTCTAGTCGTCATTGGGTTAAGGTGCTGACTGGTTTGGTCACTTCTATAGATCATTTGAAATATTCCTACTGCTGAGGCTTGCAATCTTTAGCCATTAAAGTAGGGGACGAGATTTCTATAATGGATGAAGTCCCCATGCCTAATGTTCAGAAAGCCAGTAACTGTGATAAAAAGAACATTTCCGAAAGCTTACGAATAAGGTCTCATTTCAGAGCACAATTTAACGATAAAAGACAGGTCCATTTCTGGAAGGTATATTCTAAAGTAAAAGACATATCGTAGCATGGTAGCAATGTAGAGAGTTTAAGATGGGTTACTCCCTCCAATTTTCTGTTAAGGCTGCTGACTTATCTGATTTGCCATTTTTGTGAGAAATGGTTTGACAATTTAGGAATAAGTCTTCAAGATTAGTTTTTATTTGACAAAAAGTTGAGTAGTCCCATCAACATCCCTGAAAGCTTTTGAACCACCCTAGATTAAGAGAGAAAGTGTAGCGATGTTAGCAGGAATATTTTCGTTTCTATTTTGGATACAAAAGTCGACTTTATTTTAGAGCTATTGCTCAAAGTTTGGGTAGTGACGACTGATTGTTCGTAGGAGATCAACAGCTGCTGCTTTTCTGGATCCAATTTAAGCATTTCTGAAATTATAGTCAATGAAAGTGTCATTTTAGGTTTCAAGCTGCTCAAATGTGTGACTGTTGGGTGTAATGTTCGGGGTGACTATGTTATGAACGAAGTTTGACAAGTTTTTGGAAAAGAACTACTTCATTTCGTTCCACAAGATAAGACTCTTGAAGTATTTGAGACAGTTCAAAACAACCTCATCGTTTTACAGCTAGTTGCCTGTGTTGGCACACAAATTCCAAATTTCCTGCGAAAACTCCTTTATTTACTCCGCAACGTCTTCCTTGTACTTGCTGGCGTAGAGGAGGACTGACTAAAGGGCCACACCCTTGCACCTGAACACCTCATCCTCGGCAGATCTATGAGGGAGTCTCAGGATCTTTTTTATATGTCCCATCCACTTACTAAGATTGTCTTCAAATTTTGGATGAAGGTCCTGATAGTTTAAATGGAAAAAAGTCTTCATTAACACCCTCAAAATATTCAACGATGCATTATTACCCGATTCACACGATGGGAAAATCTCATTGGTCAAATTCATGAGAAAATCGTGAATTTGATCACAAACAATGTTGATTTACTTATACAGTGGGTCACTCCTACTCAGGTAGCTGTACTTTTCAGTGAAGTCTCTCACTAACTTAAGGCAACGAAGAATATACCCTGAATTTTGACTGCAACCTTGTATTAATGTTGGGATGAGATTGTTCCAATGATCGGGAAATTCGACTACTGTAAGCGCGACTATTCCTGGTCTGAGCGTTTTGGATATTTGCTCAGAGTAGTTAAGGTATCCCAATAACAAATCAATTTTGAGTTGGCCGATGATCTTATCATAGACATTTCTTTCGTATTGCTCCATATTCTAGTTTAGCATTATGTGTACCTTATAAGAATCGCACCAAATTCTTAACTAAATTGCTGCTCTTAGTTGCCCTTCCTGCTGACTATTTTTCATATAATCTAAAAGGCAACTTGGATAGTCGATCTGAGAACGTAACTTTCCCAGTTATATTTCAGCTATTTTAACTGATTTGCCATCAGTTCCCCCTGCGAGTCGGAACGCATTGTTAAGTCTGTCTTGCATTATTTTTTGGCACAACTTTGTTCGAATTTGCTAAGTATTATAACTCAGATTTAGTTCATTTCAATACCCGCATTCCAGTCTCTAATAAATACTCAACTAAGTTATAGGCGTAACAAACTATAATTCAAAAAAATGGAGCAGAATTTCAGTGATATCAGCAGTTCAGCGATCTACCGACATCAAAAGATGGGTAGAGAGAAAGATCTGTAAAAATTCAGAAGAGTTAAAAGCTAGCTTAAGGTAGACTGGTGAAATAATGAAGCTATTCGAATCTAAAATCCATCAATAGCGAATCAAGGAACTCAAATCCATATATCTGCATGGTATTGTAGGTAGAGACAATAATAATTTGGTCGTTGCTGACCGTCTAGAAAACATTAAACTGAACTAGATCACGAAAATTATGGATGAAGAAACGTTCGTCGGCTACCAAATGTCGAGATTAATGTTTATCAGCTAGCAATTACTGGAAGAAAAGTAAAAAGTAATATGGATTTTCGATCTGAACGGGAAAATTATGCAATTAGCCTCGAAAAAAGTGTATATCACTCTAAGTAAGATCATCAACCAAGCCTTGCAGTATTTTCCCGACATGCTGCACAAGTAACTATCTTCTAACCAAGAATCCTGTTCGTTAACACCCCTGTTCTCTTTGATACCATATGGAACCAGCTCTAACCTTTCCTGCCTGAAGCTACCCAGAATAAAGTTGAATTTTTAACCGACTAAGAAGATCTTTACGAACATGTCTAAAAAAAAATATTACCTGAATTTTTGGGAGGAAACCTTGATAATGAACTTTTAATCGAATGCAATCCTGAAAAATTGAAATCAAATAGGCATGATATGAAGTAAACTCATTAAAAAAAGGTGGCTTTCTAGCTTAACCAGTATACTAATTAATCACCTCCTGAGAAAGATCAGGAATAGGAAGGCTAAATCGATTTATCCTCCCTAAAGGCAGCTTTAGGCGGAATTAGCTTTGGGAAAAATTCCACTTTTGGAGGTGTTCCTTCCGTGACACAAACACCACTTAATACTTAAGCTGATGAGCGCTGACAATTTTCATAATTTTAATTTTTGATCATATTTTAGTGAATCTGTATCATTAATCATACAGAAATACTCACTAGTCATATTTAAAAATGGAAATTATAGAAAAGCTTTTCGTCATCTTTGTGCTTTTGCTTGCATATCGCTGCCAATAGTGTCTTTATACTGATTCAACCCAAAGTGCACTTCAAAATCAAAGACACTAACTAAAAGTTTTAGCGAATTGTTTTCCCTGCAATCCTTAATGTAAATTTTGCTAATCGATGACTGATAGGAGTTGTGCGTTAGGTAACTGCGAGTTAACATTCTATTTAAATGAAAACACAAACAGGTGCTAAAGGTGCATGCCATTGTGCTAAAATTGTCAGCAATCCCCTCAGAATTGCCTCAAGTGCATTGTAGGATATTATTATGTTCCTAGCGCTAAATAGTGCCGCCAGTGTCCGGTTGGAACGAAATAGTGTAACGGCGGGTCAGCAATTTCCTGCATCGATGGATACTTTTATTAATCAGTCCAATTTAGATGCAGAAGATGCATGGAAGGGTGTATAAAGTGCTCACAAAATGGGAGATGCGATACTTGTGATTCTGCCTATCTGTTAAATAGTGAAGCCAGGTGTGAACAGTGTAAAGTAGCAAATTGCCAAAAATGCGTAACCACTAATCAGTGTATAAATTGCATTTAAGGATATAAAATTGAAAATGGACTTTGTGTAATCTACCAATGCTCACAAAATCCTTAGTGTATATCATGCAGCGCAGGACCTGATGTATGTGACGCATGCGCGGATAATTATTATTTGTTCAACGGAAAATGCTATTTTGGAAGTAGTCTGCTTTGCAAAAGAACTACAGGACCGATGCTCAATAGGTGCCAATCTTGTTCTTCATTTGGTGCGCAACCTTAATTAACAACAACTTATTGTATTCCAAAAGTGGAAACAGAAAAAGACCATAGGTTTTTCATGCTTACTGATCAAACTAATCAAGTTTGTCAACAACCCTATCTTGTTGTTGGAAATTACGCCGCTTCCCACAAATATTCTGTAGATAATATTCTCC
>JAOWAT010342613.1:0-13161 GCA_028571025.1 Longipedia americana | reverse complement strand
TTAAAATCTAATTTGATATTTACAAAATCTCTCTTCCTTATTACAGTATAGTTTTTAGTTACTTTGCTTTTAAATTCAAAGACAGAGCAAGATGCCAAGGTACCCTTTTCATCATCATAACCAACTTGTTTACGAATGGTAGTAGTCTCTGGACACGGTGATAATCTACATCCCTGCCCCTAGTTTCCCAAACGTCAAACTTTCAAACGTATTCGAAGTAAAGATAACCCCAAAGGAACTGCAAGTGGGAATTAAGGGTAATCCACCATACTTAAAACATTCTTTCTAAGGACTAGTTGAGCCCGAGTAATCATTGTGGGTAATCCAAAATCGTGAGCAGATTCAGGAATAAAAAACGTAAAAAACTGACAAAAAACAGCAGTAAAGTCAGAACGGATAAATTTTCACCAAAGAAATAGTTGTGGAGTTGCAAAAGGCACAGAAAGGGGTACAGTGGGGCTGTGTATTCAAAGAACACAAAAATGTTAACCCTCTTCAAGATCAATAACTGAAAAAAAAGCTAATGCTCGAAAGATTTCAATAAGAAAACCCAGGATTCGATTTCAGTCAAGCCTAATTCAACGGACAAATTCCATAAGCCAGAAAATTCATGGGTGGCGTTAAATATCAATGAGATTTTATAAAAATACAAACTCTCTCCCGTTTAGATAAGAAATGATATTAATTTTGTACATAACATATATGGGTTTATTAGGTCCAAGAATCGCATACTGAGTCAAGTGAATATATAGGTTTATTAAAAAAAAATAAGAATTAAACTGGAATATTTAAAATACTCCTAGAAATGCAATCTAACAGTCTCAAGAGAGTCGATCTCTAACACATGCAAAGACCAAAGACCCTGGTGATCGTCCACTACAAAAACAAGAGACTTTCAATTCCCCTGTCCTAGGAATGTTTCAATCTCACCAGATTTCTGAACACCCAACTCGCAAAATTCGAATAAACAGTATTAAAAACTAACAGCATCAAGAACATCAAAAACAAAACCGGCAAATTGGACCCAGATTAAGACTAATGTCTCGAAATAGTTTGTTTCCAACAACTAATCGATTAAAATTCTAAAAATTCGATTTTACCCGACCTCCAAATGAACGTGCTCTTGAGCTACATCAGGGATTATAAGAAAATCACCAAAGATCTGCCCAATCCCCACCAAAAACAACTCTACCAAATATTAAAAAATAACTACCCATTCCCGTAATTCGACATCGTTAAACTCTACAAATATCTCGAAATACAGCCATTCTACGGCAAAAATATAACCAGTCCCTCCAAACACAGTCTGCTAGACTACCACCAGTAAACCTACAAACTATGCACATCCCTAGGAAGAACCAGATACAAGAATACCTACCTCGCCCGAAGACTAATCGATGGCATATTTGTCGCAGTTAAAGTAATCAAAGATAAAAAATACTTCAATCAAATAAACCAGTAAAACCTGCAATTTAGAAAACCATGCAAATAATAAACCGCAACAAACCATCACATCAAAACACACTAATAGTTTGTGTTATAATCCGCATATTTTCAAACAAATTTTTTCGTCTCCATCGTTTAATGTACAAATCTCAATAATATCTAGACTGTCCTGGCGGCACTCTTTCCGAATACTGGAGGAAGTATAACGACAGTCAACCTCTATAAGACGGATAGTGTTTCTAGTACCTCAAATAACTGTTTAAAGCCGTCTATTTCCTCCACATGAAACACAAAGTTATCCATAGATAGCTTATCCTCGATAAAATCTACGTGGGTCTGGATCAAAAGCTAAAAATTAACCCACACGGTCATATGTCCATCCCAATCCTCTTCAACACAGCAAAGCCAGATAACTACGCCTACTTTATGAACGAGCTCCACCGGGAATAACTGTACAGCATTGGTGAGGCCACCCCTCCATAAATCAGGAATTCCGCAAACGCTAAATACAACAGTCTTGTGGATTATTACAATGTAGCACTTGTTATCTATGAGTTGCTCACTGCAAAAAAATACATCCCGGAAAGTTCCAAATAAAATAACTATGGAAGTCTTCAAAGATAAAGCGGGAATAATTCAGAAGATCAAGACTCCTTCAAAAGCGTATTGCTCAAAATTCTCAGCGAAGACCTAAGCATTCGAGGACAGATCGTCACTGACTTGCTTTAAGGAGTCATGAACTAACACTACGAAAATGCAATGGATTCGGAGGAACGTGCCGACTCCGATGCTAGCATCATTCCCCTTCGAACATTTTCTGTCGGATAGCATCTAAGAACTCACAAGACCGAGTACTAAAGGGAAAGAGACTATATCATGCATCAGTAATAAGAAGTTCTGGACAAAGAATTGTCCTTCCTTCTGTAAAGGAAATAATAGTAGCCCAACCAATATCTTGACCCTATTCTTAAGCAGAAAAGAAAGAAAAGCAGATCCAAAAGCAACTAAAAAATTCGCACAAAACCCAAAAAAACCAAAAGCAGTCTTGAAAAAGGAGATATTTCGAGTACTTCCTCAAATTCTTTAAAGAGAAAAAAATCGCCTTCCAACACCAGAAGTAGCCTTGAAAAGGGAAATATCTCGAGTACCTCATACTCTTCAAAAAATAAAAAATCACCCTCTAAAAGCATTGGAAACATGAAGCTTGCACGGCATAGCAACGGATTGATCTAATCAGGAGTTAGTGGCCAGTCTTCATCCAAAGCTAGTAAGTAAAAGAAGAGCAAAAGGCACTAAATGCACTAAAGTCCGAAAAAATTGCATCTAAAGAAGTAAAACATAGAAAAAAATTTTCAAAGAGTTGGACCCAAGCCCTGATGACAAACTACCACTCGATAACTGTGATATATTATTCGTTAATTTTCAAGTATTTTTGTTTGCATTAGCCTCGAGGACTTTCTCACTAATTTTTTATAACTAACTTGACATGACAATTATTTTAAGCAATAATGTAATATGCCAACTACAAAAGGCCCCAAAGCTCATCTAGTCATCGCTATACTTACAGCTCAACAACATATCAAAATAGTCAGAAAGTTAACCCCTAACCGTTGAGTTCAAGAGCGCGTGTCAGTAGTTAATCTCAAAATTCCGCGAATAAATGCTATATTTCGGCCAGATACCCTCGAAAAGGGTCTTTTCAGAATAGAATTTATGCAAAATCCAATTCTAATAAACTTAACTCGAATATGATTAGTGCCAATGACTCAAATGTGATGAGTAAAACTTAGGATATGAGTGTCAATGCAAAGATTCAGAATGTTTAAAAATTGTACTGTTTGCTCGGAAAAAATGTGGAAGGGATCAATCCTTAGCAGATAGCTCAAAGTCAAGTTGGATAAAGCACTCCGAATGATAATCCAAATAAATCTCAAGAGCTGCACCATTTTGAGCCGATCTTCAATCATTTCCCCTGCACTTATAATCTAACTTAAAAAGGTTTAGGCAACGCGAAGATTCATGAATGGAGCAAAGAAATTCAAACGAAAAAGGTTACTCCTTAAAAAACTCACAAATCCATGAGATAGTCAAAAGTGCTGTAGTAGTTCATTAGACCAAAAATTATCAAAATCATAGAAAATGAGAGCTACAGAGATGAGCTCACAGAGAAGTTAATTAAAAGAGCAGCCGAATTTTATGAAGCGAAAAAGAAAAAACCTACAATTCACCAAAGACAGTACTACCAAAATCCTTCTCAAGTTCGATACGTAAAAAGTCATCGTCCCAAGAAAGGCTTGTCTATTGGCTGCTATCGCTAGAAATAAACCGTAGTTAAGTAAAGAAAAATAGTAAAGAAAGATATTGACAAAGCACTGAGTTCGAAAAGCATTGGAACTAAAAAAATCGTCGATCAGCAGTATAACGAACTTATTCAATTGGGAGTCAATGGCCAGTCTGTTTCCAAGCTCCTAAAGTAAAAAAGAAGTTAAAGACACTAAAAATACTAAGCCCCGAGAAAATTGCATTTGAAGAAGAAAAAACAAGCTATCGAAAACGGCGTCTAAGAGCTGGATCCAAGACCCTGGTGAAAGTTTGGTTTAATATCATTATGTATTCTGTTTCAATTCCTTTTCTGATAATATTAACAAATTACAGTAAGTTCTTAGTATTGTTTACTGCCTACGATGGAAAAAAGTCGAGAAAAAAAATCCTGGTAATAATTCACTTTAATAACATAAAATAAAGCATTTTCTGATTATATTTCAAACTTGAAAATCGCAACACTTAATTTCATGTTCTTAAAATGTAAATGTTTCCACTAGCCCCACCCACAGCTAGGAATAGGCCTTAGTTGCCGCTAATTACGCATGTTAATTCTTTTTCCTCCGGTAATTTTTCAGTTGGAATAAGTGTGAAATCGTTGAAATAGTTCCCAATTTTCTTCTGCTGTAGAACATCGAACAGAACTAACTGTCTTTTAGTGGTTGTAATGTAAAGATGCTCATTGTCAGAATGGATATCAGTGATTATTCCGTTGTTTTTACTAACAAAATAGTTTGTTAGCTCCGATCCCTGCAAGTCCGTCAGTCTAATCTCGGTCTAAGCAGCCGAAATTAGACTGTTATTGAGGAAAACCATTCTTGTTATTTTTTGACTGTTCATATTCAATGAGTATATAGTTTCCTTATCGTCGATCGTAACACATAAAACATTGCCTTCAATGTCACCAAACGCAATCAAGTTCTAGTCAGGGTTTGATGCAATGGCAGACACTTGATTCTCATGATCGAAAAACATTTCTTCGTTATCAAGAACACTTCCTACATACCTTAGACTTCTTATAGAACAGTCCCAAGATGCCGAGTATAATCTCTTTCTCTTTCCCAAATATACTAAATCGTTTATAGAGTTGTCATGAACACTGAATGGTTTCGATTTACTCCCATAAATAATGTTGAAAATATAGATATTGTTGTCCCAACTTCCGATCTGTGTTACCAATCTAATTACTGCAAAGGTTTCGTCAGGTTTAAGTACTGCGATGGATGAAAGGTGGAAGTCACAAATTTTGAAGGCTTTCAAGCAGTTTTTCTCGTACACATCAAATATTTTGAGGAAACCGTCTTGACCAATCGTCAATAGTGAGTTAGGCTTCCCTCCTAAGTGAATTGCCCTAACAATTTGACTGAATTACTCAAGAATTACGTTTTATGGGCCCGAGAAATTTAACTCAATCGAATATCCGTTTCCTTGCCCATCGTGAGGACAGTTTTAACTTTCGGAACACCATTCGTATACAATGAGGAAGTTTCCATATTTTTCACAGTATTATTCTTAATCGGAGGTGGACTGTAACTGCTCTCTATTTCTTTTTCATCGAGATCCTCAACAAGATCCTCCCCAATAAAATCAACAGAATGTGCAATCAGCTTTGTCGATGAGCGAGGAGGATGCGGAATTTTGAATATCTGTTTAGGACACTGACCAAATTCATTAATTTGACACCTCAAACCTATTTTCTAAACTGGATCCTTAATTTTTTCGATGTCGACCATTCCTTCATAAGTCATGTGATGGAACACATTCAAAGCTTTTATTGCCTCCTGACCCCTTTGTTTATACCCAAAAATCAAATCAATCCAATGATGGAGATTTTCCGAAACGTAATCAGATTCTAACGCTTTCCTGTTAATTTTCAAAAATTCCTCCTGACTCTAATATGCCCACTTCGGTAACTTCACATCCCCAACACGCTTTTTATTTTGTCTCACTCCTAAATCCAAATTCATGTAGTTTTTAAGGAAGGAAGGATCGTCCTGATAAAACTACGGAATCAGCTCCTTCAAAGACGTCGGGTTCTACATTACGTTAATCCAGTCATCCTTTATACTTTTAAACAGTCGGTCTGGCTTATCAAACTTTCCACTCTGCAACTTCAACATATATTCAGGCTTAGTCCTTACCAAGTACCCAATAACGTATCCAGGCGTCGAGTAATGACTTCCGTACATGAATTTCGGAGACTCCATATTTTCATACCTTATCAAAATGTTTTTTAGTCTATCCTCATTAATAGCCCCGATTGGTTTCGAAAGGTCTCTGTATATGTTCCTGTCATTCAAATCTATCTCTTCGGCCTAGTACTCGGAAATAACCCAGGGGAACACGGGATACTGCGACAGGTCGGAAAAAGACCTATTTCCGGCCTGGTTCAAATGCATCAGATATTCGTAGTTTGTGATTTACTTAGTCTGCCACATAAACGTGATTTTTTCCAAAGACTCCATCTTAATACAGCCCGAGGGCACTTGCTTGGAGAGAGCAGAGTAAACCCTGTTCCTGTACCCCTCATTATCGAAGGTAAAGTAGTAGGATTTATCGGTGAGAATTTCCAGTCCAATTTCCCTGAGCTAGTACCTCCTCTTGAACAGCTTGCCGATCTCCTTAATCTCAATTTTGTGGACCTCCTCAGCACTCAAGTTATGAAACGGCTCGAAGTAAACCTTCTCATCCGTGATGAACAAATACCCATAGATAGAATTCAACGGCAACACCCGTCTCGTCAAGATATTAGTCTCCTAAATAACCGGCTTCTCCGATACAGACTCTATCAAACTCATATTAAACGCCTTCTTGTTAAACTTCTCAATGATCATTTAGTATATCTTCTACTCCAAATCGTAGTTTATTTTCATTCGTGAGTTTTCAAAAAGAAACACCACCCACTACTTCAACTGCTTTACATTTGCGTAAGATGGAAATATTTCTATGTCTAACACTCATAGCTTACCGACTTTCTAATTTATGTCCTCGAAAATCCGGAACGCCTACGGGGGACAGTTATTCATCACCTGAATCGCTGTTATCCTGTTGACCCCAAATTTCAGTCCTTCGGAGTCTAAAAAATAACAAATGTAACGTACTGAATGCTGGCAGCGTTTTCATATTCTAAAACCGGTACTTCACCAGCGACACATTTTTATTATCAGATTAAAAAACAATACTCTTCGAGCATATGTAAAACTTTCCCTTTTACTTAACTCTTTCCTCACTGGTATTTAGGTCGTAGAATGTACAAGTCCCGTGGAAGTCTTGTATGTAAACTTAGTTTTACTCCATATGATAGAGCGTAAATCGTTTTGCCTTTGCTGATAGGTACATTATTTTTTTGGTGTTTATTATTATCTTAACAATAACTATACTGACTGAACTCTATATTCTGGTCAAGAATCTCAATTATAAAACCTACTATTTTTTAAGGGCAATTTATTATTAACCGGACTATTAAGTTATATCTTATCTTATCCTGCCCCTCATAAATGTAGTCACCCTATCGCTCCCCGAGAAAGTACCCACAACGAAGATGCATGATCAAAGGACACGGGAAAAGCAAAATTATATCGGTATGTCTCCAACCATAATGCTAAAACTCTCGCCTTGTCTGTGCAATGTGTGTAAATGATAACCACTTTGGTCATGATACCGCACCCTTAGACTCCAATATTCACAAATCCAAAATCAACAACCTTAGAATAAACTCTGTCTAGAAAGACGTTAAAATATCAGAGGCCAAATAAACTATTCGATCGAAATTTTAGGCCTTACTATCCAAACCTGTGGATTTTTTCA
Source organism: Longipedia americana (assembly GCA_028571025.1). Lineage (NCBI taxonomy): Eukaryota > Metazoa > Arthropoda > Copepoda > Polyarthra > Longipediidae > Longipedia > Longipedia americana. Next base: position 5,586 of record JAOWAT010342613.1, on the reverse strand, counting down.
GTAAAGTATAACGTTTCAAAAGGAAAATTCTCAACAGCGATTTATCACCAATGTGCAACGCCATTCTATCATCCTTTAGCGCAGATGCTGCTGAAGATGCTGTTAAAAGAATATCCGAAGCGAACACCGAATAAATAAACCTTATCTCCCGAGATATCGTTAAATTGGATCAAAAACACTTAACTAATGTGCCTTTGTTACTAAAAATCATTGATTGTATGGTCTTCAAGTTTGATCAAGTTTTCTTTGAAAGCTAGAAGAAGATTTAAGAAATATTTAGTTTTATTGAAAATGGTCTCAAATAGTGGTCAATCTACGACAGATAGGATTGGACCGAACCATTGCAATAGTTGGAAAAATTCTAAAAGTCTAAAAAAGCACTAATCCAGCAGTAGCTTATGAAAAAAAATCGATAAATGTTGCCTTAAAAATAGGAGAAACTCCTTTAATATGCTAAGAAAAATAACTGGGATCAACTTATTAAAAGTGTCTAAAGTGGACAAAAGCTAAGTCAACTCAAATCACTTGCTCTCTAAAATACCCAAATAGGTCGGATAAGAAATTTATAGCCGCTTGTGTCTCTCAAGCAACTCAACTTGAGTAAATAAAAACTTATTTAGAACAAAATAAAATTGGGAAAATTTAAGGAATATAATTCCTCACTCAGCTTTAAGACCTCAACCTAAGTAATTCAAAGTAAAAATTAGGTAATAACGCAATCTCCAAAATCGAAAGGCTATAAAATCTCACTAAATTACGACTACTGGATTTGAGTAGAATATAGCTTATTCAGACGTCAACCAAATAATGCTGATAGAAAATTTTGAGTCTCTCCACTCACTAGAGCACCTTTCGATGAGTAACTTATCTTTCTAAAAAGATTTTAACCAAATTTCGACAATATGCAATTTGGAAAAGCTAATTTCGCTAAAAATACTATCTCTTCGTATCAAATGCGATAACTAAGGAAACAACCAAATAAGCAAAATAAAAAATCTCGAACATTTGAAACGGCTTGAGGAGCTCTATCTACGTATCTTACCGCATATTACTTAAGAGTATAACAGAATCGAAGTGATCGAAAACCTCTAAGCTCTCCCATCGTTGAGAAGGGCATAATTAAGTACTTTTGCTCGGAAATATAGACTCCAACATGTCGTAGAAAACCGAAAAGTAGCTGGAACTGGTATAAATTTTGAAAAAAGCACAGGTTGCCGTCATGATCTGACCTTTTTTTTCCGATGAATAAACACTTTATATGACTTTTAAAAATAATTTAAACTAAATTATAACGTTTTTTAGGCGGTCACTACAACAATTATGAAGGAGAAAAATGAAGATTAAGATCGAATAAAAAACAAAAAGACAATATATTGAATATCAATTGATAGAATAATCATAATTAGCCTCAACTCCATCGATCTAATCACCACTATTAACAGCCAATCAGAATTCAAATGCGACTTGGCGGTGATATTTCATAATTAATTCATACTCACTGACAAAACATAACACATTCAAAATATTCCAAAAGAAGTATGGGCAAAGATATCAAGAAACACAAGGATGCCATGGGACGTCTCTATCGAGAGTTTTCCAGACAGAAGTACAACAAATACAAACAACAGTTCCCGAGAATGAGGTAATCCGATATTATTGGGAAAATTATCAAGGAATGGGAAAAGCTTGACGACGAGGAAAGAACTAAACTCCAAAAAGAATACATCTAAAGAAATTTCCTTAAAGAGGAAAAATCAGACTCCGATGTCTCCAAAGGCAGAGAAACCAGAGCCAGAGACAGAACGGTACCCAAAATCCCAGAAAAAAAAACCAAACTCTCCCCAGGCAAAAACTCCTCGGTTCCAAGTAAGGGGTCCAAAGTCATCAAACAGGAAGCCTCCGATAAAGACAAAGATGAGTCGGACTATCACCACGATGTCATCAAGTCTGCGAAGGGAGAGTCTGATTCAGACAGATCTATCCCAATCCCCAAGTCTAAAAAAATCAAAAAAGACAAAGGCAGCCTCCAATCTCTGAGCAACGGAGAATACATCCAGTTTTTCAAATATTATTACGAAAGACTCAGTGAACAACATCCGAAATGGACACCAGTTCAAATTTCTACAATTATCAAGCTTCTCTGGAAGAAGAGAAACATCAAAACCAAGAAATCTAAAACATAAGCCAGGAGATAGGCAAAAGGAATGAAAGTGAGAGTGCAGAAAGGCATTACAGGAAAAATGGCATACAAGCGAGCCAAAATTCAGGAACGCTACCCCAAGGACTAAATTCCCAGACTTTGGAAACAACTCCCAAGGTAAGCTAAAATTTACTGGGAAAAGCAAGGGAAAGGATGGAGATCAATGACTAGAAAGAGAGACACTCTGATCGCCAAAACCAGGACTATTCTCAATAGCGGATCCGAGTAGACCAGAGATGTAAGCGAGAGCGTCAGTCTCAATTTCATGAAAAGAGTAATGAATTGATTATGATTTGCATCATCAACTATAAATCTCACTTTTTCTACCATAATAGAAACATTTTTTCACAATAGTAACTTCCATTCAAAAATCATAGAACAACTTTTGCTCATCTTCAGAGATGGGCTAGTTTTGATTCCTTGGGGTGTCAGGTATTTTGTCAAACCAGCAGGCATCAAACTAGTTTCTCAAGTGTGGGACCCAGGGTGCCGGAATCTTTCTCGCGTATACAGCTTACCAGTCCACTCCTTTGAACCATTTATGATTCTTTACCGATTGACCATTCTGAATTACTATATAGCGTACATCAATAACCCCAAGTCTGTAACGTACTTCTGGATTTAAAAGCTTCCGGATGAGGTCTTTGGATCGATTTCCAAGAAATGCTGGAAATTAGATAATTCCTTTGAGAATTTTCTGATATATTCCTAGGGGTTTCATGTCATAAAAGGGAGGATGACTAAATAAGCATAGCATTACCCTGTCAATAGTTAGTACACCAGGATTCCCAGTGCCCACCAGTCGGCACTTTTGCCATACCCCTCCTTCGAGCCAAGAATAATCTCAGGAGCTAGATACTCAGGAGTACCGCAAAGAGTAAAAGTTCTGTCGTTATGTAATTTCTTAGCAAATCCAAAATCCGCAATCTTCATATGCCCATCCCGGTCAATCAACAAATTTTCTGGTTTCAAATCCCTATAGATCACATTTTTGTCATGCATATAGCACAAAGCCAGTAAGATCTCGCAGATGTAAAACATTGACACATCGTTACTAAACCTCCCATCCTTTCGGAGCCTATTAAACAGTTCTCCTCCAGCGCAAAACTCGAAAATCATGTAAATGAATATCTCGTCTTGGAAAGCGGCCTTCAAGGAATAAATAAATGGATGGTTAAGCTAGGATAGAATCTGTTTCTAAAGTTTGATATGCTCCACCTGCTTTAGGTTTATTATATGAGATTTCGATATTTGTTTCAATGCCAAAACCTATTTGTTAGGAGCCACAATTTGTTTCACTCTTCCAAAAGTACCAGCTCCCAGAGTCTGAGTAACCTCATACTTTGCAATATCATGAGGATATTTTGTTTGAACTGAATGCTGTTTGCTTTTGGAGCGTTCATTCTTTATGTGACTCGAACTGACAAATTATTATTTCTATCGTTCTTTTTGAAGCTTCTCCAGCTTACCCAGTAACAGATTAAATTGCTAGTTGTTCATCGAGGGAGTTGCAATCTTTTTTTGAATGAAAAAATAATATAATTATCGCAGTCAGTTGGTAACAATAAACCAAATTATTCAATTTTAATTGTATTCTCGTAAAATATTAAGCAAAAGGTCATACATAATATACAACTTTTTGAACTTAATTATAAGAGACATTAGTAAAAGTAGTCAAAAATAATCTCAATATTTTGTTTCATATCAACTGTCATCAGGCGAGAAATGACTCTGTCTTCTTAGCCTAGCTTTCCTTCCAAGCTTTGATGCAATTTTTACATTTTCCTCCGTTCTTGAAATGAGGGCAGACCACATCTGGATACTTTGAAGTTTTAGAAAATGTCGATGTGTTGAGGTTACTTGCCACACTTTTCTTTTACAATTCTTCCAATTCGTTCTTCAAAGACTCATTCTCGAATTTCAGGAACTCGACATCCTCGTCCTTTTCGTCATATTTCACTCGCAGCTTTTTCATATCATTAACGAGCTCATCGATTTATTGTTGGTATTGTTCCGAAGCCACCTTGCTCTTCAACTCACTTTCGTTCCTGGAAAAAGACAGTTCATTCTTAAGAGTTTCCACCTACATTTCATAATCGTGATTCTTTTTTCTAGAAGTTTCCAACTCCTCCTAAAGTCTCTTCTGTCTGAGTTCCATCTCCTGGGCTTCTCTCTTAAACTTCAAAGCATCTTCCTCCTTCTTCTGTAAAATATGAATTTACTTGTCAAGACCCGTAATAACCAAAGAGAACTCCGAGATTATCTTGTTCTTGACCCCTGTAAAGTACGCATCAGATTTATCATAAATGTCCTTGAAGAAAAAAACCGCACTCAAATCCTGTTCAAATGTTTGCAGTCTTTCTATCGAAACCTTCTCCAGCAGCACATTCAGAATATCTTTGCTTTTGGAGTTCTTGACCTTTTCCACAATCTCCATTATCGATGCTTTGAAACCCATGGCATCCTTCAAGTCCGCGCTAAATGGACTGTACTAATTGGAACTGATGTCCTTAACAATGTCCTTACACATTTTTTCGATCTTTTCCTCCGAAGTCAGTGCTAATCTGTCCATGTAGTCTCTGATTGAGAGTTTTGCTCCCTCAGAAATGATATTTTTGATATGCTTGCTCCTTACATAATTGGCATCTTTGATCAGTTTCATCAAATTCTCCTCTTTGTACTCAAACTCCTTATTCTTATGCTATTTCTGAGCCTGTTTGAACAGACAGACCCTGTTATTGTGAACCAAAAACTCCAAGAACTGTCTCTCCTCCGCATTGAACATAAACTCGTCCCCTTTCATTTTTGCGAGTTTCAGTAACTCTTTCGAGTAATCTGCCTGAGTGTATTCTGGTTTAGCCCGATTAATCAGCAAAATAACACCGTCCTGAATATCCTTCAGACTATCAAAAGACTTTAGCAGATTCCTGATAAGTTTCGGAAGCTTGTCTGCCCTAACTTCAGTGATCGATGATTCATCAACCATCAACAATATCTTGATGTCTCTGTAGATGTCGAACAGCCTCTGAACAAAGAAAGAGTTTGAAATTTAGTACTATTAGCCTCGATTGTCCTTGAACCCCGAACAGTCAAAGAATACCTGGTCATTAATTATTATCTTGCTGGGAACCGTCGTTTCGGAAAACTTGTCATGACCGATCTTCAAACCATCCTGTCCTTACGAGTCTAAAACGGTGTTTAGACCGATCACTCGAACCACCAGCTTCCTGTTTGCGAGATAGGAGATAATTGTAGTTTTTCCAACTCCAGTATCTCCAATCACCAACACCGCTTCATTGTGCTTCTTGTCAGTTGGGATCGCCGAGACTCCGCTTTCGATGAGTCTCTTCAACTTTTTAAGACTGAGTCCCCTTTCTTGAATACCA
>JAOWAT010342502.1:0-13168 GCA_028571025.1 Longipedia americana | reverse complement strand
AAGAAGGAGAACAACAATTTATCTGAACCTGAGACCTGGACACTTCTGACAACTTTCCTTGGTATTAATATTCCCTTAGAAAGCATGAAATCTGTTGTAAGGACCGATTTCTGGAGGACTTTTAACATTTGACACCCCCATCCCCACCCCCACCCCCACGCCAGTGGTCCTGATACCTTGCTGCGCAAGGTAAAAAAGAAACATGAGAATGAATTGGTATTTATAGCCTAACACTAACAGGTCAACTTTAGCTTAAAAATCTTACCATCATTTTCACAACTGAAGTCCACAAGAACAATGTCATCCAATGAAATTTCTCCAGGTTGAACCTGCCCCTGATTAGATGCTTCAAATCTAAACCTCATTGATCCTTGTACTGGCACCTTTGCCATACCCTTCCACCAAATATCATCATTGTCTCCTACAAGTTCAAATGAATTATTTCATTTTTTATACAGATTAATAATAATTGTACAGGTATCTCTGATGACCAAATAGGCCATTTTAAGGGGTTTCTGAATGACTGTTGGTCTAGAGCACTATGGGTATTTGGGGGCCTAATTTTTGGTATCTATCAATGTATCTTGTTACCAAAAGCTTAAATACGGCCCATAAGCCCAGGGAATTGAATATTCTTAGGGAAAATGAAGGATTTTCTCAATGTTCAATGTTTTCTCAAATTAGCCTAAAAATTGAAAAAATCCTTCATTTATTTGAAAAATATTCAATTCCATGGACTGATGTGCCGTATTTGAGTCTTTGGTATCAAGATACATTGATAGGTACCAAAAAGTAGGACCCCAATCTCCCCAATCACTCTTGACCAACAGTCATGCAGATGTTTCACTTTTGAACACCAGGGATACCCATCTGAATTACCAAAATAAATAAATTGAAAGACACAAGTAGATAATAATGGAATTTTTTAGGACATACCAATATGAGTGCTCAATACTTCATTCCTTTCTCCTTCCAATGAAACCTCCAACTTTCCATTGCCTATTCCTGTCATGTGATACCAATATTGAAGGCAGTTGTCTCCCTGAACTTCTATTGACTGGGTTGAAACAGAGGCTTTTTGATCAGGAGATTTAGCCTGAGACAAGTCTACAGTCAAGTAATGACCTAAAATAGAACAAAGAAAAAGTAGTAGTAGTAGTAGTATGACATTTGAATTTAAAAATTTGATAGAATATAATTGCTTAAAATCAGATTTTATGTGCATTTCTTATTAAATTAGGGATAAGACTAAATCAAAATGTTGCTTGGGGCAGACTGGTACCACCTGGTAAAGTTAGACAGGGGTACAAAATGATGCCGGTGAAGAAAAATTTCAAAAATAAAGTTTACTTCATAAGATCAAACAAAGTGGCCTCTTATGAGTGCGAAAAAGCCTGTACTGAAGTAAACTTTGACTGTTGCTGGTAGAGTTTATTTTCTTATATTTTTCTTCACCAATCTTAATATTTTAACCTTATTTTACTTCTCTGGATGGTACACCCTTTGTACAGGTCATTTTAAAAATTTATTATAAATTCAACAAGACCTTAATAATTAGAAGAAAATTCTAACCTGAATCTGATCCAAAGGTGTGATCAATGGAAGGACCAACATCATAAACACCTTCTTCATGCTTAGATGTTCTTTTAAATGTAAACTCATCTATATCTGTGGTGAAATCCAGATGACAGGTATGGTCAGTCTCTTCAAAATTACAATCAAAAGTCCTTGAGTTTCTTGGACATGCTGATTGTAAGACAGAGATACTGTCAATATACATGTTGGAGTCAAGTCCTCCTGCAATGCTTTCAATGACTATTTGGTGTAAAACACCTGCCATTTCAGTATTTGCATCAATCATTGCAACTTGGTAGTAAGGACTATCTGTCATGGATCTTGACCAAATTGGCAGCCCTGTTAATCCCTCAGTAGATTTGTAAACATTTAGTGCTCCTTCACTTGCTCCATTAATACGATACCTGAAAATCAACAAAATGATCATTCAATTTATTTCTTAGTTAATTTCTAGCCAAATCAAAAACATGATGAAATTTAAGAAAGTGTAACAGTCCATTGTGTAACAGTCTATTTCTAATTGTTCAATTGGACTGAGTGACATGTGTAGCAGTATTATTAGGTGAGAAACTATATTGGAAAACATTCAAAAGAACATCATGATTATTTAATTTCAGCAATGTTAGTTAAGTAGTCATCTGACTTCTATGTGGGAAATATTACTTACCAAAATACTAGACATGCTTTCTCTGCCAGCAGTATTTCTGGACTCTTGATTCTGGCAATATCACCAACTTGAACTTTTGACGTGTCTGTCATAATAGCTTTACCAGAAACATTTGCAACCGTGTCATCCTGAAACTTATTTGAAACAGTCCAGTCAAAATCATCAGTATCATCTTGGTGCCAACCACAAGTGGGATGACCCTCATAGTTTTCATCAAATGTACAATCAAAGATTCCCATTCCAGGCTCAGGTGTGCTGGAGGGTGGATATGTAACAGAACCGTCACCTGGAGGTTTTGCATCATCTGGAGTGGTTGTGCATCTGCCTGCAAGGAATCTGGTGTCATCAATGGCGATGAATCCATCGTCACCATAACCAGACTCTCCTTCCAATACAAGTTGGTATGTTTGAAAGGGAAGTTCACTTTTGGGTGGAATTTCAGCCTAGTCAGAAAATTATGTTGATATTTAAGTAAACACAGTAAAATAGAGACATCATGATATCAATTTTGCTTTTATAGAAAATAGTTTAAGATTTGTGACAAAAATTGAAATTAATTTAGATACCTCTCCACTAAAGAAACTTCTGTATTACTCAAAATTTATCTTCAAAATCAATTCTCTTTTCAGTAAACTAGGTTATGGAAGCTTGTTTGTAGAGTTGATTTTTTTCTATTTTACATTGAAAATTATCAGTGTGATAAATAACTTAGAATAAATCCTTTATTATCTTTTCTAAAATTTTACTTTTGTTGGTTTGAAGGAAATATGTATACTCTTTTTCAAAGATTGTAAGGTTTCAGTGTCGCTTACCCTTCCATATGTCCAAGCATTATTTTGAGGACCTTTCAGACTCCAAATGACCCATGAGTATCCACCTGAGCTCAATTTCACATTCAATTTTCCAACATCTGGACCATTCATAAAGTACCTAAATTCAAAGCATTGACCATGGTAATCAACAGGTCTGTCTTCTAAATGCAGTCTTGCTTGCTTTCCTAAGGGAAGACGTGTTCCACCAACAAATAGGAATCCACCGTCACTGATCTTTTGTGTGAAGTCATTTTTTGGCCCAATCAGTCCACTGTTTGTCAAGTATGATGCACTAGTCAGCACCCAGTCAAAGTCATCTGGAACAAAGCAATGATGTTGGTTTTGAATAATATTACTACTCTGAACCGATGAAATTGGCTGGACAGAATAATCATAAAAATCTCCCATTTTCATTCTCAATTTTCTCTGAGTAGGAGAGAAGTTATGATTAAATCAAGAATAAATTCACAAACTATAGACTTTCCAGTTTCTGAAACCCTCCTTAGTTTTTTTTCCACAGCTAACTTAAAATTGGGGAAAACTCAAAATAGAAATAGGCTTTTTTCATCATTTTTCTGTCTGGCCAATTTTGTTGGGACAGAGTAGTCTCATCGACACAAAATTTATATGTTTAGTATCTTGAAAGTTGACATTAGAAAACACATTTGACTCTTTAACTTACTGGAAACTACCCATACAAAATGTGACGTTCTAGCCCACAAATTACAACATATTATTTTGAAAGAATGCTTGGTTTTATCTTAGATAGTCAAAGCACACTCGATACTACTGTCTAAGTCAACTGGCGTGTGGACTCTTAATAAGAGAAGCTAATATCTAAGTCGACCGGCATGTGCTGAGAGAAGCTAATGTCAGTTCAAATAAATCAGAATAAATTGATTCATAATGACAAATACGAAGTTTAATACTCCATTCTCAAACAATATATTTTGGCTATTAAATCATAGAATTTTGAGTTGAAAATTATATTATTCTTTTGCAAATTAAATCTGGTTTTTAATTTTTTAATTTTTAGAGTCTAAATTTCTTCCAAATTCATAGAAAGTAACGTATAATTATTGCTTTTAATTAGGATATCATCTTAAGTAGACAATAGGCTGTATTGAGCAGATTAAGGGCATGAGAGTACAAACAGATTGATTGAAATTGGGTTCTTTAGGTCAACATTGATAAAGGGATTTTTTTCATTTAGTTGAATAGCACATCACCCCTTTGGGACAAAAGGAAACTTCCCCCTATTAAAGCAGTAAGACTCTTTTGATCGAATGAGTAACATATCTAATTTGATTCATGAATATTACAAAGGAATCTGTAATGTGCAATGTGCATATTGAATTTTACTAACCTTCAACATCTTGTTCCCATGTGCAATATTTGTCACTATCAAAGTCACAATAAGTGAACCTGGGACATTCTCCAGCAAATAAATCAAAGTCATCAATGGCTAAATAGGAGTAAGTTGTATCATTATATTCAACAATGAAGCCTTCAATCCTGAATGTAATGGCATGTTCTCCAAATGATTTATAATCAACTTCAATCAACTGCCAACCTGAGTAAGCAGCAGGTGTTTTTACACCAGAATCTTGTCTGAAGATTTCATGGTACTCCTCTTCTTCATCAACTGAATTTGCCTAGAAGAAAGGATGAAACAAACTCATATACTTGTTGTATGCTTCTAAAAGTTACTTTACATATTTAAGATTATAATCATGTGCATTTGCAGAATCATTTCTTCAGAATTCAATAGTAAGAAGAGTATTAATAATAGATTTGTCTAAAATTTTTCATGTTTTCACAGTAATTGCAATATTTTTATTTATGTTCATAAGTAGTTTTGCAACTTCTTCAAAAAATTATCATATAGAGCTTAAACCACTTTGAAACAAACCCATGTTCTCTTACCAAAATTCTCAATGAATTATATGCTCCATATTGTGCCACATACATTTGAAGACAAAACTGTGACATTACCAAGCCAGCATTATACTTTGGTGATTGTAAAATCCCTTTCAAAGGAGAACCTTCAGAAGGTTCCAGTGGTGTACTTTGAGATGAGATCAATGCATAGTGTCCTAGCTCTGTATGGAGTGTATGATCAATCAGAGGTGCACCAAAATCATTTGCTTGTAATCCATCTGTGATAACCCATTTAACTCTGCCCATTTCAATATTTTCTGTATTTTCAAAGCCGCAGAAATCAAGTTCATAATCGCACCTTATTTCACCAGGACTTGGATCAATTGAGACATTATCACAAGCATCATCAAATAACTTGAAATCATCAAGCGCCAGATCTCCAAAATTAGTTTTCATGGTATTGCCTTCAAAATATATACCAAAAGGTTCTGTTCTATTAGAAATTGGCAAATCCACCTTTGCCAAAATCCATCCCATTCCATGATCCCCAGATTCTTTGAAAAGGATGCGAGTCATAATTTCACTGTATCGCAAACCAAATTTTATTTCACCTGCTTCTGAACCAAAGATGTGATACCAGAAAGTAGCACATTTTTTGCTGAGAGAAGACTGAAATTCTGTTGCCTCCAAGGTTGCTGTATATCTAGCTATTACAGATGATTCTAACCAAACATAAAATCCATATCCAGTAGTATGATCATGTGCTGGTGCTGTAATGGAAAAATTCATGAAATTAGACAAATTTTCCTGTGAATTAATCAGTTTTCTATGAATCATAACAGCCTTTTCATTACACTGTTGTAAAAGATTTGCGTTAATGCAACTTACGCATTAGCAAAATGTGTCAGTGGTTTTGAACTAATTTTAAAATGTGTCTGCAGATGGTGTTTGCTCTTTATTGAACCAAAATGAATTTGCATTAAGCGTCTTTGATGTTATTCATTATGGATGTCTAATGCTCACCTAAAATTTTGGGTGAGCGATCTAATATTTTCACAACAGTGTATTGGCCAAAATAAATTATGTAATTCAAATAATGCCTGTATATATTCAAATAATACAATGTTCTAAAATTTCTTTTTGTATTTTAGTTACTTCATCAAACTAAAGCAAGGGTAGAAAGAGAAGGGAAATCAACCAATGGAAAATGCCCAGAATAGTATTTTATCAATTTCAAACAATTTCAAATTTTTCAAAAGCCATTATTTGATTATTCTTATTCTGTACTGCAGTAAATACCTGTTCCAACAGAGACCTCCCCATTTGTCCTGTACCATGCTGCATTGTCATCATCAGCTTCTCCAGACTTCCAATTACAAAGCCCATCATCAAAGTTACAATCAAAGTTATTTCCAGCCTTAATACCTTCTTCCTCAAGAGTATTACTTTCTGGTGGCAATTGTGAGCATACACTCTGGACTAATTCAATATCATCAATACTGATCTCACTTGGGGCCCAAGTGTCTAAATGTTGCATATGAGCCTCAAAATAAATCTTTAACTCTGATCCAATATTTGATTTGATATTAGCTCTACCATATACCCAAACATCTTGTGATGGTTCATCTTCTATTGATCTCTTCCAGAGCAAAACTTCAGACTTTTCATCAACTGACTTAACAATAACTTGCAATGTGCTATTGCCTTCTCCATGCATCAAATACCAAAAGCTGATACAGTATTGCTGGTTGTCACCAAACAGATGATCTGATTCAAGAACAGCAACTCCAAATGTAAAGTCAAAGTTATTCATCATTTCAGTAGTAGCAGTTAAGAAGTGACCCGATGATGTCCTCAATGTATGGTCATTCCCTTTAGATACAGCAGAAACCGGAAGCTTTCCTGATGTTACCAACCATTGAAATCCATTCTTATCCTTCAGCTGATCATACATACAATCACCATTGTCAAAAGTACATGATCCTGGTTCAGGACATGCTCCAGTCATAAGCAAAATGTCATCTATTGCAATGATACCGTCTTCTATGGTTTCTCCGATCATTGCTTCAAACATTACCTAAAATGAGAGGATGATTAATATTTATCTAACTAATGAACAATTAACTTATGAAATATCTAACTTTCCAAAATCAAAATTACATAAAACCTATTCTGACAGTTGAGGAGTCATTTCCAATAAGGACGAAACGCACAAAACCCACTTTTGAGAAAAGGGAACACAAAGAAAAATTAGCAAAGTTGAAAGTTGTTTATTTTCATTAATGTTCATATAAAATGTTTAATATGAATGCTTAAAACTGATCTGTACGACTTGAAGCTTCAATTCAATCATTAATATTTCTAAAATTCATTTTTCAAGGTATCAAATGGATCATTTTCTATAATTTGTTATTAATATAAAAGAAACATTCAAAGTATGTTTAGGGTTCAGTTACATTTCTGAAATTTTGCATGGGTAAACTTTAGATCAATTAGTTTCAACAAAATGTCCTTTTTTGTCCCTTTTGGAAATGACAACTCAGTTATTGACATACCTCTAGCTCAAAAGCATCATAGACAGTGAATTGTGCCAAATGCCAGTCCTTGGAATGCCTAGGTCCAACAGTGCCAACAAACTTTGGTTGATCATCAATTATGTAGTTGGAGAGATAAAGATTTATTATTCCTACATTGTCCGGAGACACAATATGCCAGAACTGGAAACACTTTGGTAGACCTTCATTTGTTTGTATTGAATCTGATTGCAGTCTTGCCTTCTTTCCCTTCAAAGTATCGTTGAGGCTAATGTAGAATGTGTGACCATGTGAGGTTTGTGTGGAATGATCTAGAGGTGGCTTGTGATCACCCTCTCCTCCATCACCCCAAGTCCAGTCAAAGTCATCATCATCCCGTTGCTTAAAACCACAAACCTGTTTGCTCTCCAATGGACAATTCTTATAGATGTTATCTCCTGGTGAAGCTGTTGAATCAGTATCATCACATCCTTTTGAACTTAACACAATGTCATCCAATCCAATAAAGCCACTGCTTCTATTACCGCTGTCAACATTGATAACAACTTGAAGATCTGTTCCAGCTGTACCAATTAGATCAACTTTACCTTGGGTCCATTGTTCTCCTTGATTAGAAAACCTTGCAAATATATCATTGACCTCAGAGTCTCTCTTCTCATATATTATCAGTCTTCCAGGACTCATTCCATTCATCCAATACCAGAAGGTAAAGCACAATTGTGTACCATCACCAATTGCTACAACTCCACTTTCCAAACTTGCTGAATCTCCTCTCATAGCATCATCCAATGAGACACCAGCAAATTTTGAACCTTCACCTCCATGTCCATGATCAGGGCCTGGTGTATCAGAATAAACAAAAACATGCCATGCAAGCGCATTCCCATCTATCTTTTTCCAATCACAAAATTGTGGACTATGTTCAAAATCACAATCAATGCCATTTGATTTCTCGGTGGTTGTTGTCAAAATCTGTGTTGATGTGTAGGTTACAGGTGTTGCTGGAGTTGTAGTGTCTGGTGGAGGAGGTGTTTCAGTGGGGACATGAGGTTCTGAGCCAGGAGGTTTCAGTTTGCACTCATCTTTGGCATCAAAAACAAAATCATCAATGGCAAGATAACCAGAAGCTAGATTTCCTCTGACAGCTTCTAATTTTAGATAAAATGATGACTTGTTTTGTGGTATGGGAATTTCTGCTGATCTCCAGCCAAGCTCCACACCATCAGGTGCCTGCCATAATGGGATTGAAATACCATTATCTTCAAATTCCATGTAGACAATAATTGTTTCCACAAAAGAAAGATCATTCAGGTGATAATAGAAGTTGAAACATAGATTTTGATCTGCAATCAGCGATTCAGTTTTAAGAACAGCTCTATCACCTCTCTCATTTCCATCTCTTGCAGAAGCCTGAAGAAAGTATCCACCCCTGTCTCTATTGTGATCCAAAGTTGGTCCACCATCATGCTGTAGTCTCCCATTGATTCTGTCCCAGATAAAGGTTTCACTCCCTTCAGAATACTGAGTGAAACCACAAAGTCCATATTGAAAATCACAAGTTCCTAATTTAAAACAGAATTGAATTAATCAATGACAGATATACAAGACTAGAAACAACTAAAATACCATGACATAGACACATAACTTAAATCATTGAGTAGATTCACTTTTGCATATTTTTTGAAGTCAAATTATTGGATGAATTTGGATTCCTTGAACAAGCAGTTCTGAGATTACCTTTATATGGGCATGGCCCCTTGGTTGTTAGGATGTCATCAACTGCAAGGAAGCTATTGTTGACTCCACTCTGTCCATTGGTAGCTTCAAAAACAACCTGATAATCTTTAATACCACCTGGAATCGAGTATCTTCCAGATTTCCAATACTCTGTTATGAATGGTTGATCATTAACCACAAGCGTTCTCAAGCCTGCTCCTTTGCCATAGAATGACTTTGCAGTCAATCTGAGAAATAGTGCATCTTGTTGTTTGTCTTCTGGGATGTTGAAGGTCTCTGCTTTTGGATCGCAACCGCTTCCAAACACATCTTTCAATTGTCCAGTGATGACCCTCTGATATTGATCTCCATCTGCAGATACTTCTATAGTGAAATTTTGAAGTCCCCTGAAAAAATAAAATAAGTTATATTTGGAAGAACATAATTTCAAAAGGACACTTTACTATCCAATGCAGTGGTGTCCTAATGCTGGTTCTGGTGCCAAATCTGATCTGTCAGGGACTTCAAAGTCTAAAACAAAATTCATATCATACATAGACAAACCCAAACATTGCAATATTACTTTCAAGCTTTGGTTGTGACTTGATATTTTGGTATGTAAGCTTTATTTAATTTATTGATACAAAAAAATTAAATGTTATTTACTTATATTTGATAGTGTTACAAATTAATTTTTCAATATTTTACCTGTCATTTGAATCAACATTCTCAGCACTGTGAGCATTTGTTAGCCTCACTTTTTTAATTGTTTGTAAGTAACCCAATGATATGACAAAACCTTTATCCTTAACACCATCAGGTAGTAACCAGAAATTGGCATGATTGTCATCAACTTTTTCGCAAACATTTGAGAACACATTTTCTGCTCCAAATCTATCATCATATGGTTCTGTTTGACTTGAAATTATTGGACTTCCTCTATAATCTAAATTAAAGAAGACAAGTTAAAAAATTTTCAGGTACAGTGAGATTCATCTAGAATTTCGTATATTTGTGTGAGCTCTTGCGGAAAATTTTTACTTTTATGCTCATAGAAATAACTATGTTCTTCCTGACATCTCATAAAACCCCCCATAAGGTTTTGGGATCAAAATTCGAAAAGAATTAAATTCCCATATTAAGAGCCCATAGTATTAGTATTGCTCAAAAACATGTCTTGTTTACTATTTAATTTTTTCGGTCATATCTCAGCAAGATATATATGTCGTAGGAATGTGTTACAAAGTATCATACCAAATTTCACGTAAAAATTTTGCTATACAAATTGCCATTTTCCATTTTTGTCAAAAAAAATTTGAGATAGTTCTTTTCCTCCATTTAAATTTGGCACACTTATGTCACAACATCTTGACCAATGAAAATCGGTCGTTTACAAAAGAGCAGACAAAAAGCAAATCATTAAACAGTAGTTGTGAATGATGCACAATGGGGCAGTAACACCATTTCTGTCTCATACATACTTTACTGAGATGAGTAGAGAAAAAACAGCTTTGTTTTGAGACAAAAGTGACACTAATGCTCTATTGTGTGTTACAGCAAATGAAGAGGTTTGGAGAAGTGACTATTCCTTTTATCATCTTTTATCATCAGGCTAAATATTTTATTGATGAGGACAATTTACAAGTACAGAATCCGCTTTTCCAAAGTGACTGTGGCACTTTTATTTGGACAATTTTGGTAAAATTTTGATGTTGTTTTACTCTAACCATAACAAAGAATGAATTATCTTCTACTGAGACATTTCTGTAAAAGTAATATTTATTGAGCGATACTACTGTAAAGTGTTTTATATTTTTGGAAATTTCAGCTTTTCAATGATATATGAATCACTTCATAACTCCAAAAATCAAATTGAAGGTGAATTATTTTAGGAAAGTGGTCAACTTTAACTATTTTGTCTTAATACCCAAATTGCGGGTGTTTGCCGGCGGGCAGGCGGGTATCCAAGGGTATATTTTAGAAAGCTGAGGATCTGATTTTTCCAATGATATGCATATAATTTTTGTAAGATAAGATTTGAACAAATGGCATCAATTTTCGTGAGATGAGTAAAATTGAGAAAATGCCATTTGCCAATACTATTTTCTACCACTGTAATTACACCTAAATAACTTCCTTGCCATGATTCTGACAGTCTAAAAAGATTGATAGCGGTTTCTTAAAAAAAGGAAAATAACTGCCAATTTTATGAACGTGGAAAAAAGAAAAGAGATAATCAAAATTACACAACTTGGGACTAGAACAAGCATAAAAGTTGATAACAAAATTTGACAATTTTTGAACTGATTTCTATTTGTGATAAGATTTTAGAGTTTTCAAGAATATGTAGTGATCAAATGAAAAGTAAATTCAGTATATGGCTACGTTTTGCCAAACTTTAAACTAATAATCTGAGAAAAAATCACAAAAGTGAGAAATATGAAATCTTCATGAAAGACGATTTTTAATTACAAAACAAAAGTTTTTGATACAATTTTTCCAATTATGTACACAAATGCTGATTTTCATTTTTAAAAAAATTAGTAATTCTTCTGAAACGTAAAAAATCCGAAACTTTGATTTTTTCAAAACTGAGCTCCAGAAATATACAGTTACAGGTTTTTTTCGCAAGTTTACGGTGGAGGAACAAACGTAAGATTTCGTATTTTTGAGTTTTTGCAATTTGTGAGCTGAGTTTTTGAAAAAATTTGCTGAGTTTTTCAAAAATTTGCCCTGAGTTTTTGAAATTTCTCGAGTTTTTCTAAAAATTTCAAAAAATATTTGGTGAATTTCCATGAAAAAGAGCCAATTTCTGGACAGAATAGTCAAAATCTTGCAAATAGTGCATAAAACCATAAGCAAATCTGTAATATAACCGGAAAATACCCCCTTTTTAAACAAAATACGCAGCGGTGAGCAGTTTTACGAAAATGTGATTTTCGTAAAATTTCGTATTTGTGAGTTTTTCAATTTTTGGCTTTGAGTTTCTCAAAAATTTGACACTGAGTTTTTGGAAAATTTTGCGAAAAAAAGTCTGTAAAATGAGCCCTAGTAAGCTCTGGTATTGTTAAAATTTCATTTTTCCTTCGAAAATTGATACATTTTAGGTTTGAAAATAATGCTGGGTGCACCATCAATCTATATTTTGGCATGCATTTTCATAATTTTCTTTCCACATTTCCAGGGCCCAACTTTCAGACACATCTGCAAGGGTATTCGCTCTGTCAACGTGAGAGGCTAAAGACTTATGATACGCTGCAACAGCTAAAGACAGTATGTGATAGACGTTGGATATTACTACCTGCGTGGGAACCAGATCAAGACTTTTAAAGATGGTAAGTTACACATTGTTCTATTACTAATAACTGATTTTGGGAAATGCATCATTTTTGAAAAATTCATTTATCACTTTTTCTAAAAACAACATTTTTGGTTTCAATGCCGAGATGATGTAAAATTGATTGGATTTTTATGCTAACTTTATATAAATGCTCAATTTTGCTTATGAAAGTGGCTTTTAGATTTCAAAATGTCTGACCCTTTTCTCGCGTCATTTTCGTTTTGCGTCATGACAAAAATCTGTAGGTCGGATGCCATAATCTTTCTAAGTAATTGGATTTGACATAAAACATTTCACAATCAAATTCTATTTAAATGGAACAGAGCACTAGGTTCATTTTTGCAAATGAGTTTACGAGTGTTGCTCTATTCTTACTTGTGTGACGTGAGAAACAAAAAAATAACATGAAAATGTGAAATTTTTTGTAGAGCTGACTGTCCTTTTTGCGATTCATTTTTGCGCTTTCTCGTTGCTCGTGTGCCCGTGTTTGTGGCGTGTCGCACGCCAAAATTTGTGCAATAAAATTTAGAAACTTTTATTTAGCGACCTCTTGCTGAGAAACGCCGATTTTTGGCGGTTTTTGATTTTGCCTCGGTGCACCAAATTGTAGAGCCGGCTGTCCTGCAAATATTTTTGTAGAGCC